>JAHLJT010004567.1:174758306-174976357 GCA_031308135.1 Acheta domesticus
GTCGGATTTTGCTTTCCGATCATTTTTTGTTCCATTCCGATATGGCGTTTGGCGTTGCCTTCGCCCGGTTCTGGCTCGACTTTAGCACCACTAACATATTCCCACATATCATTTTTAACCAGGATAGCTTCCATCTGAAGTTTCCAGGTATCATAATTTATGATTGTTGAGAAGTTCGATTCTCGTGTTGTTCACACTATCTTGATACAAAACACGTGTCGGAGTTCGCACCCGATCGCGTGATGTTGTTAGTGTTCTTGTTCGCGTTGATTCGTTTTTAACTCAAATCGCGGCACTGGGCCATAACCTGTTAGCGAAACAAGATAAATGGCCAAAAGTCAGTCAGAAATATAGGTAACACAACAGTCACATCAGGCATGAGACACATAGGAAACACCAACGGTCCGAACGGGTTGGTGGATCGGTTCTGAACTGCTTGTAGGCGCATTGGCGCGCTGTATGCGGAGCACCCAAGAAACAAAGTAGTGCGTTAGTGCGCAGACGGCACCACTCAAGTCAACACTGGAACTCGCAATGAGGTGAACTTTAACAAATATCATGAGAGAAAAACAAAGTAAAATAATACTATGAATTCAAGGACTTCTATAAAAACTTCTATGATATTGTACTGACAAAATAAATACTGAAAAAAACAATTCTTCCAAGATTAAAACCTTCACATTTAGGATGCTTAACAATACTGCTTTTTAGTTAGTATTAGGAAGGTTTGAAATAAAAAAAATTCTATTTCACAAGAGTTTATTCATTTAAATTAGATCTGTTACATTTTTCAATAATTATCTTTTAAATTTATATCACATTCAATAGACTATTTACAAGACACGTTTTTTATGTGTAAAACAGTCACTTCAATCATAACTCCAAACATAGAGCAGAGTTTATTACAAAGCGAGTTTTATCAATGTTTTTAGCCCAACTCTCAAGTATATTTTCTGATTCTGTACTTTTATTGCAGTGTCACTGCATTTATTTTAGTGCTAGTGTATTTGTTTTAATGTTTGTCAAAAACAATAAAAGCGCATTATAACTCTTGTTTTTAAAAATATACCTTTTATTCTGTACTCAATATCAGAAATTTTTTTTCACACAATACCAGAAATTTTATTCATTCCAATGTTTATTCTTATAACTTAAAAACAAACCTAAAAATAATCTAAAGAAAATAAGTTTCAAAAACAATTGTTTTGAAAATAATTTCAAGAACACACTGCTTGACAACACTGCTAGTAAACATTCACACATTACTCTGTGGTATCAAATAAATTTAATAATAAATTTTTTAAAAGATCCACCAAAAGACTCGAGCTAGTAAAGCTAGAATAAGGAACACAAGTGAAAGAGGGAGAATTGATCTTGTCCTCTCAATAGGTTCTGAGAGATTTTTAACTCCTGACACCTGGCCAACAGGTAGGGGTTGGGCTACTCCAGGGGAGAGCCATTGGCTTTTTGCTGACAACAGTTCACCGATCATACTGTGCTTAGTGGTAGACACAATTTTCACAGATACCATCTTTCCCAGCAGTCCTTCACTTTGTGGAACTAATACCTGAAACATCGTTGATTCGAACAAGAATCAATGTGTAAATATAAAATAAAAAGAGAATGTAAATACTGTAATAAGATATAAATTACAATTAATAATACAGCTGTAACAAAATTTCTTAAGTAGGAAATCTGCCATGTTTTCACAAAAATCTCACAACAGAACTATTTTGATATGAAAATGATCTTAATACATTGAAAACCTGCATAATGCACAAACAAAATAATTTTTACAGAGCTGCCAGAGATTAAGACCATGGTAAGAAGGAAATTTATTTTTCAATTTCCGACATTATCTTTGGCAAACCATAACAAGGAGGGTTTTTGTCCTTCAGTAATGGCCTGAACAATAAGTTTTTCACTTTCTATCTGTTGATGGGGACTTGGGAAATCTTTCTTGAACATCTTATCCAAACTTTTACCTTAGTCCAACTAAACTGAATCATGCCCTTCTATTTTCAAATGCTGCAATGTGTTTTTTTTGTATAAATGATGCTGCATATTCATTAATTTGTTTCATGTAGTAATTTAAGTGTTGTAGGGAAATTTGGTGACCTTTCACACAATATCTCTTGTATAAATTAAATGCAACATAGTAGAAAAATAAGATACATACATTAGAAACAACTCCAAAACATGTGCTATGTGCAAAAGGTCTGGTGATTCCAAGTTTACATATAATCTCCCATACGAGGTCTCCCACAAACTCATAATTTCCACACCCCCCCCCCCCCCCCCCAGCTCTTCCAATTCTATACAAGCCTGACTCTTGGACCAAGTAAAGAAAGCCATTAATTGGGGTTAAACAATGAAGGATGATATTTAAAGTATGTGACATTTATTGAGCTTGTCATTACATATCTCAAATAACAATGTCTTGGCAAGTCAATGTCTATGTAACTGTCAATGCCACCAGTAGTACATGAATTTAAAGATAATTTATAAATTCTGCCCCCCTTGAAAGGTATTCTTTCAACTAATTATTTTATATTTAATGCAATTCAATACCATAATAACCTTCATCTGAAGTCAGTGAAAGACAAAATTTTTTTTTATAGTTCTGGTAAATGTTTCAGTAGTTGTTCTAATAGTAACAACTCTAACTTCGCCATCTGGACCCGGATGAATTTTTATCACCCCTGCTCCCTGGCCACTGTAACGGTAGGACATTGTTCTCAATGAGAAGGAAAAGGGAACCAACATTAATTTGTTTACTCAAATCATGCCATTTTACTCTTTTCTGCAGTTCTTGGAGGTACTCTTGATGCTACCGCTGCCAAAGTCTTTGCCTAACCTTTTGAAGGTGTTTCCAATAGGACAAGTGATTATAATATTCTTGCTTCCGAAAAGGCTTTAGGTGCTTGTTTTTATGCAGCCTATAGAACACATTGAGGTGTTTACATCTCCAGTCTGATTTGTTCAAGAGTGAAAGTGGCACTGCTGAACACTGTCTCATTACCAAGGCTAGAATTGGAAATTGCTCTTCTACTAGCAAAATTCCTGAAGAAAATAGAAGAAGCTTTAGGAGATAAAATAGACCTAGTGAGACTATGGAGTGACAGCACTGTAGTCTTAGGATGGATTAATACCGAGCTGAGATTGCTGAAGACATCTGTAGCAAATTGGGTGATGAAGATTAGAGAAATGGCAGAAACACGCTGTGTGGAAACATAATTTATCGGAGGAAAACTGTGGATATTCTCTCTAGAGGTATTGCATTGCAACAGTAACATTGATTGTAACCTGTACATACAGCCTTTTAAATAGATTTTCATCATTTTTAAAGTTGTGTCAAGCAGCAGCAAATTGGCAAAGATTTATTTGTAATTGTAATTGTAGAAATAAGACAATTGGTTCAATAACTTTAGAAGAGATTCAAAGGGCTGAGAAGAAAGTGATCAAATTAATGCTGCAAGGGACTTTGCAACAGATACGTCAGTGCTTGAAGAACAAAATGCAACTCCCAAAAGAACTTTATTAAAAAATCTCTCACCAAATGATTTTCAAGTTTAGTAATCATTCCAAATCTTCAAATATTTTTGTGGTAATACGTGATTCCTTTCCATCTTGTCTGCTCATAATAATTACATCAAGATGTAGCCCCTGGTTAATACAGGACTGATAAGTCCAAGAGGATCGTATACCTGTGTAATCTTTGAAGCAACATCTCTTTACCGTTAGTTAGTAGGATAATGTTGTACCATTAATTAGCAGGATAATGTTAGTAGGTATATTTAAAAAAACACAGAGAGAAGATACTTTGAGCCAATCTTTTGATTTCTTAGGTGTAGGATTACTTTGGCTTGGTGGTATATTTCTGTTACCTTTTCAACAAGATCTTTATCTGACTTTTAATTTAGCTATTAATTAGGAAATCTTGATTGACTTTAGATTACTACTAGACAATGGCATAGCGTGATTCACGTGTTTTGGGATGCTAAACAATGAGTACTGAAGACTTTATGATCTTTAATGTTCTACACAATCTGTTATCGAAACAAATGTTACAATACTTCAACAGATTGATGTCAGAAGACTTCTTGAAAGCAAATTATGCAATGACTGAGCTTTAATTCTCACGCACGATTGGCAATGATATCACTAGTGAATTTATACATTTTATACCAAAATAATATTTAATATATTAAGTAAGAATTCAACTTATTAGGTATTGATTAAGAATTAGCAGGCAAGCACCATTTCTACAACTTGTACCCATATCCAAGTGGAGAATCACGAGTGAAAAAGAAAAATATTTCACTAACAACCTCAAGTGTGCTGCGCTTTCGCGCATAAAGGAGTAACTTGCTCATATGCTAACGTAAGACACTCAGGAATCTCTAGGACAATGGAAGAGGGGAGGGGGAAGGTGGCCATCTGAAACTTGTTGTGCTTATAGGAAGATTATCAATCCAATATTTAGGGTTCTTTGATTAATATTTTATGTGGGGATGCTCAGCATCTTAGCGTTCCCTAACACTACACCAGTGCTTCTAGATGGACTGATAGAATTATCACAGACATGCACTGGTTATTTAGAGAATTCATATGTGTTGGTTTTGATATTCACATAACTATAAATTTTTGCTAATTGCAATATATCATGTGAATATCATAAAAATATGTATAAAAATAAGGAATAACATATTACCAAATATGATGAAATTGAATGGTAAAAGTGGTTTTGGTGGTAATGAGATTGTCAATATGTTTGCAGATAGTTGTAAGTCTTCCTATATTGTGAACGATTCTATTTCTTCTGAATATTTGTGAGATGATATATTTGTTACCTCCGGTATTACCTCAATTTTAGGCTCTATATTGTTTTTGGACATTAAAGACATCTATCATAAAATATTAATGATTTTGTCATTAATATTTTATGATAGATGATGTCAATAATATTTTAATGATAAATTAGCCCCCGAGGGGCTAATTTAGAACCATTATTGTTCCTGACGTTTATCAATAACATAAAATCTATAATACCAGTGTGCCCATTTCTTTTATTTGCAAGGAAATCAAAACCATAGAAAACAATAAAATACTTCAGCAGGCTATTAATGACTTACTGAAATGGAGCAGTTCGAATTTATTGTATTTCAATGTCAGTTAAATGTAAAGTTATGAGGTTCTCAAACTTGAAATCTCCCATAACATACTCTTACAACGTAGATGGGGATCTATTGGAATCAATGGGCCAAATCAAAGATCTTGGAGTAACTTTTGACCCCAAAATGAAATTTAATAAACATGTTGACCATCTTGTAAATAAAGCCAAACAAATGATCGGCTTTATGAGGAGAACAAAAATTGAATTTAAAAACTTAAAAGTCACTCTAAATTCTTTATTTTACTTTAATAAGGCCTATTTTGATGTATGCATCCCGAATATGGTCTCCATCATATATCTCCAATAAAAATAAATTGGAAACAGTTCAAGACAAGTACTTAATTTTCTAGCTTGGAAACTCAGTTTGCCATCTCTGTTCTTAATCACGATTATACTCAAATTGCACAAATAGTTAACATGAGCTCTCTTGAGTTGTATAGACAATTTTATGATCTTACATTCCTAATCAAACTATGCAACATTGCAATAGATTGTGCCAAGTTACTTTCAAAGGTATCATGGAATGTACCCACAGGCCTAATGAGAGGAAACCATTACACCTTCTCTGTACCAATTACTTGCACACACAATGGATACAATCAGAGAATGTGCAAACATGAAACAAAGTTATAGTAGACAATGAAACCCCTTTCATTTCAGAACAAAATATTGCAAAACTGCTTAAAAGTTATCTACTAATTGACTTAAAGTGATTCATGGTTGTGTCTCATCATTGTATCTAATTATACTTTATTATATTCTTTTATTTTCTTTTGTATCGTTGTAATTTCTGTACTAGTATGTATTAACTGGCTAATTACCTGTGAAATAAACCTTATTATATATTTTTTTTAAATCATTAAAACATTGAAGTATTTCTTTTTAAGATTTCAAAAACTAAAAAGTTGTTAAAAAATAAAATAGAGTAATAGAATAGTTAAAAGAACTTTATTAGAACTCACCTGTTCATATGCTTTTGTGTGACCAACATAATGTTTCTTATCATGAGAAACTTCGGTCACTAAAATATTATGAATTTCACCCTCACGCCCGGTGTACGGAAAATAGGATTGAAAAAGTTCCCATAGCTGTTTTGTTCTTTTTTTTACCTAAACATAAAAATGTGGAAATCATTTTATTCATGTTACAGAAACTCAGTGATCATTATTATCTTAAAGCACAGGATGCTACTTCAAACAACTTACTTCTTGGGTGGGAACTTTAGGCATTCTGGCAGCAGGAGTTCCAGGCCGAGGAAAGAACTGGTTAATAAACAAACTAGGAAATTTGTGTTTTTCACAGAGAGTAAGGGTTTCAGCAAAGTCTTCCTCAGTTTCAGTTGGAAACCCACATATTATATCTGTTGCAATAGTTAAATGCGAAACTCTATAAAGAATAAACATTTTAATTGATTAGTTTAAAGACATATGCACTGACAATGAAGGTATATTAATGATAACAATAACAATAACAATAACATCATATCACCTAGTTTTTGGTTGTATAAAATTTATATATATGTATGTGTGTGTGTGTGTGTGTGTGTGTGTATATATATATATATATATATATAGAGAGAGAGAGAGAGAGAGAGAGAGAGACACACACACACACACACACATATAGATATATAAAAACCCTAAAACTAAAACAAATATACTTGGGTTGTACAATAAAAATTAAGGAGTTAAAATGAAAAAGAAAGAATGTATTCTTAAAAAGAACATATGAATAATCAGAATTCATATAAAAATAAGTTTCATTAATTTTCTGTGTGAACCAAACACATACATCACTGTGTACACTACTTCATATCTTTGAATACAAGGCATTTAAATTTGCAAGGCTTTAAATTATCTCCTTGGCTGACTGCCTTTAAATTTTTGTGACTGAAAACAGGAATAAGAGATATGTACTAACTCAAGAAATATTTTATTTCTTCACTGATAGGTAGCTTGAGTCATTCAGGAATTGTAAGCTATGTATGACTGATAGTGAGGCCAAGGAACCCATTCTAAAAATAGCTCCAAAAGCCTGCAAAAATTTCCATAGCTATCTGAAGTAGAACATAGAAGATATGGGTGTCCAAAGGTATAGAGGAGTTACTCTAGAAAGGAAACACTTTGACAGGTAGGGAAACAAGTGAACAAATGAAGAGCGATGACACTGCAATAGGTAGTGATAAAGGGATCGGCAAATGAGCCGATTAGTAAACGTAAACGAACACACTGACACAATGAGTGTGTGGACACACCCTACTATTTTGTTGCCAGTAGTAGCCATGCAAAGCCAAGCAAGCTGTCAAAGCGCTTCCTTCTTACAGTAATCTCTTTATCAGTCTACTAATATATACTAACCATCCGACTATTGTCCTAACAAGCAGTGGTCAGTATCCTAAACAGTTGTCTAACAAAGGTTAAAATTGCAGCACAAAATAAAATTTACCTCTCTTTTAGAAAATTAACAACATGTTCAAAATCAGCTCTACAGTATTCTCTCTTCATGTCTCCAAGAACAGCATCACTTCCAGATTGGACAGGAACGTGGAGAAAGCTGTACACACGTGGATGTGACAGTATTTTTGACATTTCCTAAGGACAAAATCTAATGTAGTTACTGCAACTTGAAAACTACAAGAAATAACACACATAATTTGAGAAATTCTAATTTACCTCTAAATGTTCTAGAATATAAGGAGGATTTGTCATTCCAACTCGCATCATACAACCTTCTGGAATCACATCAGTGAGCTGCCATAAAAGTTCTGGTAAGCTAGTGCCAATATCCCTCCCATAAGCACCTGTATCTTCAGATGTTAACCACAATTCAACAACTCCTTCTTCAAAAGATTGCTTTGCTCGGGCTACTATTTCATCTGGAAAAAAATCATTGTGGTTTTCTATCATCATCAACTAATGATGTTCTTGAATTAAAGCAAATTAATAAATACAGGCAAGATGTGGTCAAAACCAAGGACTGCAAAAATCATTAAACATTTTATAACGGTAACACTGATGCATAAGCAAAGAAGGCCAATGAACGCTTCCAGACAAACTCGTTTGAACGTAATACAATAACTGCATTAAACAGAAAGATAAAATGAAATTGTGCCTAAAAGAAAAAACTCTTCTTTTCTTGCTTTTCCTAGTTTTAGCTGTCCACTTTTACCACAATTTTGAAGGATAGGACAGTAAGTTATTATTTATAAGGTTACTAGCTGCTTGTTTGGCTTTGCCTATGAAATTATTTATCACAATCATCTATTAAGTAGCCTGTCTAAGACTTATTCAGCTTCATCTTCTCATTCCTGTCAACAATGCTACCTACATGCTCAACAAGATGCTGAATTTCTTATAATATTTTAACAAATTTGCAGTAACATTTTGAGACTGCATATTCCCCTTTGTTTTGTTTTTTTTCCTCAGTTTCTCAAAGCATTTGTGCAAAATTTGAAAACATATTAGTTCAGTGGTTCAAAAGTTTTTGTGAAACACACACAAACTCTCACAACCATTTTGAAATATTCAGATTTCCTACATTTCTTTTGCACTTTCCCATTATTTTCCTTACATCAGATTATGTACCAAATTCAAAAATGGAAGGTACATTGCTTTGAATCCGATAATTTTCTCTTTGCTCTTAACTAGCTGTCTGCAGGAATTATTTTCATATATTTACATTTCTAATATGATAAAACTAAATGATGTACATACCTGGAGGATAACTGCCCAATTCTCCACGTGCATGCTTTGTTTTACAGTATGTGCACTGATTGAGACAACCAGTATTTATTGGAATGATTTCTACTAATGGGTTTCGACGCACTTTTGGAAGTAACAAAGACGCACCTCCCATTTTATGACCAGCTTGACGCTTCTGCCCTAATAAGCGCACAGTATTTCCTGAAGAAAATAACATTTTTTTAAAAAAACAAGTAATAATAATTTACTTGCATATACATACTCTGTCAAAGACATTTTCTACAGAGAACTTCTACATTTCCTAATACCTTTAGACTATAATACCTACATCTCCTTTACACCAAGATAAGTGAGGATCAAAAAATCTTTCTTCTGCTCCAATGTCGAGACCCACTGACATATATTTTTTGGTATTTTCTGAGCTCCTAAATTATGTTAAGTTTAAAATGTTCATGACTGTAGGGTAAACAATTGGTAAGTGTTTTGTGTACATTGTTGCATAATTTCAAATTTTAGTTAATTTGTCTACTAACTGGTTGAAACTATGTTTGTGTAAACTAAAAGGACATTTGATCAAATTACAATAAATGCATCAACAAGATATGTGAGAAATACTAGTTTGAATCCCAGTTCCTCCAGAATTTTTATTGAATACAAAAAGTGCCATCACTATTAGAATATGGATGGACAAGGGAATGCAGGGCTCAAAGAATTGGAGACAAAAAAGAGATTCTGGTACCTTTTAAACAGCAGTCAAAGCAAGAGGATCAAAGGACTTGAAGCTTTCTATACTTTTTTTCATATTTTTAATTAACACTGATATAAAAATTCAATTATTTGTTTGTGGAACAGCAGATGAATAAAGGAATATGAAATCATCACAGAATGTAAGGTCAGAGTTTTGGTCATTCATTCAGTCAAAGTCATTCTCCCTCAGGAAAAATGAATTTCTTAAAATAAAAAGGACACAAGCTCTATTGTAGTGTAGTTGCAACCTAGACATAATTTTTTGGCCACACGCAATACAATTTTAATGTTTGTATTGAGAATTGTGAATTTTTTGACAGTATGGGGAGGGAGGAGAAGGGAGATAAACACATGTAAACATTGCTCACTAAAATTCCATTTTCCTTTCAAGCATAACAACAACAATATTTGCTTATTTTTTTGTCTAACAAAAATTAAACAAGTAACTTTAAGTACATTATAAAAAAAAGTCACCTTTCAATGTTTCTTCAACGACTTCAACAACTCTATCTATCTGTTGCACTCCAATAATACTTAATCCTTGAATAAATTGTGTTTTGGGGGCTCCCTGAGGGACACAACCTGCAACCACCACAGGTTTCCCAATTTTCTGGCCAGATTCAATTTCATTTCTACAACAAAGACAAGACACAATTAATATGCATTATTCTGTTTCATTCTGAAGTTAAAAAAAGGAATAAATTATAAAACCTGAAATGATCTTCTGCAGGACTTTTAACAGTGCAGCTATTAAGAATCCAAAGATCTGCTTTATGCTTATCATCTAAAAAACAAACATTTTTCAATAACATAAAAATTTAATACATACACATTCCATTACAAAAACTTAAAAAGAACTTACCTGTAATTGTATAACCAAATGAGGCTAACTGACCAGCCATGTATTCACTGTCAGAACTGTTGTGAGTACAACCCCAGGTTTTAATAAATATAGACTGGGTTCCTGGGATTAAACTTTTTGGAATATTTGATAAATTCTCTTCTTGTTCTTTAACATTTTCGTTTTTGTTTCTTTTTGCTCTAATAGTTACGGAACGTTTGTTACTATATCGTTCTTTGGGGGTTATGTCCTGGGATGAAATTAGATCCTCTATATCTGGAATGATTTCACTACACGGAGCCGTCATCTGAAAGTTTAATGCGTATTTTAGAATAATGATAGCTGCAGTACTCAACTTTCTTATGCAGAATGTTCACAATCACAAACGATTCATAAAATGTCAAATATTGAAATGGACTCCATGTCACATTGCTACCTTAAATAATAATAACTATTTTACCGCAAATGTTCACGAACGTCTTCCCGTAAGCAGAAGATATTGTGGAAGTACACAACAAGTAAAAGTACAAAACATGAGCATAACCAAAGCATAACCTCACACTACCCCTGTCTGTGTTGCCTGCTTGGTGTTGCCCACGACCAGCCCATGACGTGCAAAACAAAACCAAAACAACGTATACTGCGATTTTTCTAGGAAGAGCTCTCAAGATAACTCAAATCCCATCTTCGCGATGGAATATGTCACGGCATTTCGCGTCTTTTCTCGGTCTTGCCGGTAGAAGTCGCATGATCGCAAGCACTGCTTCATACGGTCGCGTTCGTGCGAAATCTAGCGGAACGACTGTGAATGATACGAAATGCCGTGACATATTCCATCGCGAAGATGGGATTTGAGTTATCTTGAGAGCTCTTCCTACAAAAATCGCAGTATAACCAAAACCACAACATCTTTACACAGTTGGCAACACCAGAGAGTATAAGTGGGCAACACAGTGGTTGGCAAACCTACCTAAAGATTCGACGCTAGTCAATTGTCAATAAGATTCAGTGTATCAAAAGCACGCAAAAGAATCAATTTCTAGAACCATTCTCGAAAATGTCAAGGAATCGCTTATATTCTGATGATTACTCTGATCTGATTTGATTACCGAAGTCCCGGTACTCGAAGCGAGCATCCACAAATCAGAACAGTATCAATCTGGTATCAATATTGTGTTCGTGGGAGGATACTGAGAGGGCTGGTGGGGCACTGAAAACGCAACGTCACTTCGAGCTTTCTATTTCACGCGTCCTTTGATTGCTAACATTGATTATGTATCAGCCAGAATACTGAATTGTCATCGTCGTTGTAAGGCGATCCTCTGTTGTGTCCCATCCAATTTGCGTGTGAACATTATTTTTACTACGTTGTGTGCCCGTCATCAATAATGGGAGTTGATATTATAAGTTTTGCGTACGCCGCTACTGTTGCTGCTGGTGGAATTGTGGGCTACGTGAAAGCTGGTAATTTTATTTTACTCAAAGCGTAAATAAGCTCCATTTTCGCCTATTGTTTCATGTTATGTTTTTCTTTTAGGGAGCATTCCTTCTCTAGGTGCTGGGTTGTTGTTCGGCAGCGTTTTGGGATATGGAGCGTACCAAACATCACAGAATCCAGAAAATTATGGGGTGTTGTTAGGTACAAGTTGTGTCCTGGGTGGACTTATGGGCTATCGCTTTTACAACTCTGGAAAGTTTATGCCTGCAGGACTTGTAGCTACTCTCAGGTATTCAAACACATGTATTTGAAGTTGTTCATATATGTGATCAGTAATTCTACAGATTGATTACTATTAATTTTCTTTTGCAGCGTGGCAATTGCTGTGCGATTTCTGGCTCGACAGGCAGGCCTTATCGAAGTAAAAGGAAGATAATATATTTCATTTTAATTTAGTCAAGGAAGGTGATGGTCTATTGATCTAATTGTATTCCAGTGATTATTTTATATTTTATCTTATAGAGTTTAATAAAATAATTTGTTTATTTAAATTTTGTTAAATGTTATGATATCCTGCTGTTTTCCTCCAATCCCAATTTAAAATCAAGAAAAGCTAGTGATGTTGGCAGTAACTATTTTCACACACTTTGAGGTGACTTGTAACATTCTACCACTATTGCGCTTTCACTTATATTTAAAATTTCAGAATGGTAATTTGCTGTTTTTCTGCAACAAATATTGTGAACAACTGAAGAGGCGTGTGTTTTTTTTTTTTCACAGAGCATCTGCTGATAAGATCTCGTTTTGCTTCTAGATAGTAAAAGAACCCCTCTTTAAATAGTGTGTTCTGTCTTTGAAGAAAATAAATGTGTGTTTCCCTAACAATTTCCTTCTGAACATTAGGGAAACTTATTATAGCGTATTTATTTATTTATTTAGAAAATCATTATTTTAGGAAAATAAAAATATTTGAAAAATGTTTGTTCCGAGCTATAGAAAATCAATTTCAACGGTAAATGAACTACAAGCAAAAGGAGTGCTCAACAAAACGTGCACACAGTGAAGCTACATTTACGTCCAGAAGCAAAACAAGGGGCCATCTCAGCATTTGCTCAATGGATCAGGGAAACTGGACAAAAACCTGATCGAGATGGGGGTCATTGACCTGGAAGCTGAAGTACATTACTTGTTACAGGCGTATTAAATATTTTTTTAAAATGTATACAATGCAAACATAAACTAATTCATTATATATCTTTGTTTTGTTACATTATTTTTATTTTTCACGATCAGTATAGTCTCTAATTGTATAGAAACAGTTTTGCAGCAGAAAAGATTTTACTTTTAACTTAAATTTGTATACCGACTTTAATTGTTTTATGTCATCTGGCAATGCGTTGTAAAGTAACGTACATGTATTGTATGTTGATTTCTTGTACTGAGCTGTTGATACTGACACTTGGTGCACGTGATTTCTACGGTGTGTGTTGTAATTATAAATATCAATATTGCATGAAAGTATATTCCCTCCGTTAAGTAGGTCATTTTTGACAAATATTACAGATTCGTAAATAAATAGACAAGGCAATGGTAAGATTCCCAGCTCAATGAAAAGAGGCTTATATATAATACCTTTCAAGTTTGTGACAAAATATTTCTGAACATATAAATAACACTAAATTAATGAAACTGAGTAACATTAGTTCTTCACTCTCTTCAAGATTTTGTGCAATGCATCATCTTTCACAAGATACCCCAACATTGTTTGGTGGTGGCATTATGGAAATGTGCATCAGGAGAAAAAGCATGATTGAAAGATTGACAAAATAAAAAATGTTCTGCCAATCAGTTGTATTCCAAGCTCAGCATGACCACGAGCCTACGAGGCGTTTCTTTTGTTCGCCCACGAAGTCTACGTGCAGACTTCGTGTGTTCGCCTTTAGAGTCTGCAATTGTGTGTCCAGTGGCGTACCTAGGGGGCACAATTGTCGTGTATCCAGTGGCGTAGCTAGGGGGGGGGGGGTGGCGCACCCCGAGTAACACCATTCAAAGGGTGACACCAATTAAAATATTTAATAGTTGGAATTATATAATTTAAATAATTTACTTTAAAATTTTATGTATTAATAGTTAGTTTTCTTAGTTTTGGTAGCTTGAAAATTTTATTGTTGGAATTACATAATTTTTATGGTTTAGTTAAAAAGTATTTATATTAATTAAATAAGTATACATTTAAATCATAAATACTAAGAAAGCAAAGAAAAGACGTAATGAAAACACAAAACTATAAGCGGTATCCGCCTATTCTTCAATGGTCAAAGGCAATGGCGTATCTACGGTATGGCAGATACGGCACGTGCCATGGGTGCCACACATAGAAGGCGCTATTTACAGTACACCCGTTAAAACAAATAACAACACACCTAATTTGTAGTACCCTGACAGGGGAGCAGATTCTATGCTTGCTATGAGCGCTTGAATTCCTAGATACGCCTCTGGTCAAAGGTTCTCGATTTCAGCGATAACTTTATCTTTAATGGGTGAACTGTCGGTGGGAATAAGAGGTAATACTAACAAAATTATATGTATTATTCATATCGAATTTCTTTCTTGTAACGATATCGGTAAATGGGTATTAATTGCAGCAGTTGAATGGAACAGCCATGCGACTGACTTTGAGGAAATAAGAGGAAGTCAAAAGCTTCATAATTTATATTCATTTCATGTACTGCGGTGTCAGTAAAGTGCTAAATATTACGAAAAACTGAAAAGCTCGTAATGACTTGTGTATTAATAGAAGAAACGAAAGCATCATCTACTCTAAAGTTAATTATTTATGTAAACATTTGCAATTATTCTTAATTACAAAGAAGTTTTTAATATATTATAAATAACTGTCATATGCAAATATGTTTGTATTTTTAAGAAAATAATCTACGATCTATGCAGCAATAGATACTTTTATACTTAATTTAGGGGGGGGGGCGGCTGACACCACCCCAACAGAAGCTACTCCACTGCATGTATCTGTATCATGGGTAACATATTAAATATATTTCTTACGCCGTGGTCACGGCTAGCACTAAATCTCTTTTGATTTGGGAACCAAACTGACGTCAAAATCACAAAGATTACAATATTTAGGTAAAATTTCAATTGCAGGAAGTAAACGGCAATTATTTCAGATTAATATTTTTGAATTTTTTTCATTGATAGTATGAAATAAAGTGCCTGATTATATTCAAATAGGGCCATCCGTATATTATGGTGCGTAACACAAATTTATAGTAGTACTAGCTGTCCCGGCAAACGTTGTTTTGCCATATAAATTATTCCTAGGATTATTTTAGTAGAAAAAAATGACTAACTTATTGCCAGTGTTTGAGGATGTGATGAGTTGAAGAGGCATGGATCGCTGTGAACGATGATGAAATACAAAAATAACACAATACCAAACATTTATATTTTTATTTTTTGAAATGATATAATTGTTAATTATAATAATTTTACTAAAAAAACATATCAATCCCTCAACGCAAGAGATTGTACAATATTTTTTGTTATCCCATCTTTAGCTAACACAAACTGGATGGTTTGCCCACTCGAGAGCATGCCACGTATAATTGACCGTTTGAAAAACATGGTGTGCTAAAAAATAAGTCACAAACAGACATCGTTTGGCCTTGAGACTTATTGATAGTCATCGCAAATGCCAATCTTAACTGAAATTGACGTTTAAATTGAATTGGCACATCTGTGTGTATAATAGGGATCCGTGCCAGTAATACCGGGTCTTTATCGTATCTTGCAACCCAAGTCTGGAAACACCAACTCTTGTTTTGCCAATTTGGCAACGCGTGAAATACCTTCGACACCCTTTCACTTTTAGCGAAGCCCGGTCGCGTGCCCTCAGATTTCGGGTTGAGAGAATGTGTCTAATTTGAGTTGGAAGAAAGAGAAAGCACGTATTCTGTCCTTGTTACTCTTCAACGTACTGCAGCCACTACACTGAAAACAGTAAACGCCTGTCTCTTCATAAACGGTGGTCACTTTGAGCATTTACTCGACTGTCAGTTTTTGTCATTTTAAGATAATTATATTTTATTACTTTTTATTAATTATTTTCAATAATTATTAATGTACTACTTAGTTACATTTTATTAGTATTTTTAATCATTTTATCGGTCACATGCGTCTTTAGCCAACACCCCCTGAATAAAGAAAGCCTCCACACTGAGCTTGTGACGTAGTGTCATGGCGCCCAGGGTAGTCCTAGTCAGCACCGTGATTTCCTCATGTTTAGTTGGTTTGGTAGCAGCAGTGTGTTGTAATTTGAAAGATGTGAAGATTTTCTCAATCGGTGAAGATATGCAGTATTCATTTAAGTATTGGTGGTAGCAATATCAGTGATGTTTCTTCCAAAAACGATATAAATGCGCTGTACTTAACTGCCGTGCGTTGCGCTTGTAAGGGTTTAAAGTCCAAGTAGGGCCTATTTCTCAAAAGATACTGAAATGCATACTGATGCATACTGAAATGCAAATGATACTCCAGCAGAAAAGAAAAGAAGGCTGAAGAACTTCCAACCGGTAGCTGTCGATGCTGCTAGTGTGATTTTGCAGCAAGTTTATAATTAACAGTTTCTTTGTACAACGTTGGAAAATTTGAGGAAAGTTAGTGTTTCCAGTTTGGACAATTGTTAAACAAAGTGATGATCGTGTTTCCCTTTTTTAAAACTATTGTGGAATCCTCATCCAGTGATATCTCTTTCGGAAGTTGTAGATAGTGCTTTGAATTTTAGTTTATACAGGAAAATGCTCCTGTGACGAAATTAAGAAATCAAGATTTTCCAAGAAACATCGGCAATATTGATTTAATTTAAGATACATTGGTTATGTTTTTGATTACAAAAATGTTTTACAGAAGATGACTTTGTGTCTGAAAATTTATCACGAATTTAATACTCACCATGTAGTAAAGCAGATAACTGAAAATGAATGTTATTTCAATATTTTTATTGGAAAAATATAACTAATTCTTGTTCATAAAAACAACAATTTTAGCTCCATCTTAATTATACAGTACGTTGATGCCTTTTATTTTCAATTTCATCACGTTCCAAAATTTTATTTTAATTGAGAGATTAGATTGTCGGAGGTAGAAATGTCGGAGGTTTTTGATGGTATTTGTCCAGTGAACATTATTTAGAAACATAATTAAGATGTTGTCAACAATGAAAACATTTTTTTTAACATCGCAAGAAGATCAAAGACTATATATTTTGTAAGTGCTGAAAGAAAATTGAAAAATCTGACTGGATAATTTATAATTTGATAATATTGTGTATGTGTTAATGTATTAATAAAAGTGACTAGACGTTTCGAACATACATTGATTTGTATATAACTTACTACCTTTATTATGTTTTCTCTATATTCCTTGTAATAATGTTAAATGCTTGGGGGTGTAAAGTATCTGCAAAAATATGTTCTTGAGATTACTCTTAAGAACTTGAAGGTAAATGCATTCAAAGGAATTTCTTATGGATTCTTGAAAGAAATACAGTATAAAATTTCACTGATGTGAACATTAAATATGAACATATATTTTGTAATAAATTTCTAGAATAGTAATTGTAAACGAAGTACGGGTTTCTAGTATAACTGCAATCTGCGCAGCTGTCAGGTCGGACTACCTTTGATGACGTCACAAATCAGTGTGGAGGCTTTCTATATCCAGGGGGTGTTGCTTTAGCCCATTTTAACATGCAACCCTACAGGCGTGTACCTATCTGTATGTTAAGCAATTTAACATCCTTAGCAGCGGGTTTTAATATCTTTGGCAACGTGAATAAACAACCATTGATTCATCGCAAGTCAAATGTTTATTAAGAAAGAAACAAGTCGGTTTAGAAAACAAATCAGATTCAAATAATTCAGAATAAAAGTAACTCATATTAGTTTTTGGGATAATTATTGTTCATTGTAATAAGTTTTAATAGTGCAGTTAAAATGTGTTTTAGGTAAATTAATTTCATTTTCCTCGCATTCCATCAAATGAAACTCTTCTTCGGTAATCATATTTACTGACGATCTGAGGTGTCGCCACTGGAAATCGACGCGCCAACTTCCTCACCGAATGTCATTTCTTTAGTTATCTTTAACCCTTAGTGGACCAAGATAAGAAATTCATCGAAATTAATGTAAATTTTGTTAGAAATATGATAAAAGGGATGTTAAATAACAGATTCCGTGGTCAAATTTTAAAAAAAAATTTTAATTTTGAAAATTTGAGCCCGGTACTTCAGAGTACCGTCGGTCTATGGTAGCATCAAAAATTCACCGAATCTTCACAATGTGTAAATTAAACAATATTAAGAATAAAACAATAGATCTTTATAATTTTGAACACAAATTAGTTCTTAACATCATGGTAAATAGAAAAACAATTCTTTTTGTCATTACAACACAGATAGACCTCACAATGCTTGCATTTGCTATAAGGTCTTGACTGGATTTTGTTCATACTACACCATTCACAGCGACCTCTTGTCGTTGTAAAAACTGGCCAATGCACTCCTCTGTTACCCAAACGCATGTCTTTTGGAACAGAGAAATCTTTTCCTCTTCTTTTGTTATTTTTTGGAATTTCTTCAGAGCTTCTTCTTCTTTTGGGTGTGTTAGTACATGGTTCCACATAGGTGAGACAACCAAGAGCCACGTTTCTTCTGAATTCAAAGAGAGAAACTTTCTCAAATTTGTGACAGGCCACAACATAGGAATTTACGAAAGCAATTTCAAGCAAACCCCAAAAAAGTCTGTGCCACCATTTTTTACAACGTCGATCTAATCCATACACTGTTCTCAGCCTATCAGCCATGTCTACCCCTCCCATAAAACTATTATAATCAGAAATTGCTGTCGGGCATGGTACAACTTTCTTTGTTCCATCCTTTTCTTTCCTTTTTACTGCAGTTGTATCTGTTCCATGAAAGTTGGATGCTACCATGACAATTTTTGTATCTCTCCATTTGAAAAAACTTATGCCTGTATTTGCAACACGATGATCAAATTCACCACGAGACATTCTTTTGTCATCTACCAAATTTTTTGGAAGGCCTTTCCTATTCATTCTTATTGTTCCACATGCTAGAGTGCTTTGATTTCTTAGCTTTTCTAGCAATGGCAAGGATGTAAAATAATTATCAAAATAAATAATTCTTCCCTTTCCCCATTCTTCTCTTGTCAAGTATAATACAACTCTTTCCCCTAAACCATATTCTTTATATTCCTCTTCAAGTTCTTCATCTTTTCCCTGATAAATTCTGAATTTTTTTATGTATCCTTTCATATCTGCCAGTGTCCACAATTTGAACCCTCTTTTTATTGGTTTTTTGGGGTTGTACTGCTTCATGCTTGACCGACCTTTGAACAGGAACATTGTTTCATCCACACTTAATTCCCTAGTGCCTTCGTAAGCTTCCTGAAAATTTTTATTCAGACTCTCTATCATTGGTCTAATCTTGTACAATTTGTCTTTGTTATCTCGTGGTATTTGATTATTGTCGTTAACATGAAGATTCGAGAGTATCATATCAAATCTATTTCTAGACATTGTTTGGGAAATACTTTTATTGTTGAGGTCTGGAGCACAGTTCCAATAATGTTTCCATGAAGGTAACACATTGTAACCCATAATCATATTCATGCCAATAAAGGATATCATTTCTTTTGTTGTGACACACAGACTTTTGTTCTTCTGAGTTGCATAAAGATTGCTCTGAAATACAATATCTTGCAATGTATCACTAATCATTTCACAAAATATGTCTGTGGCAGTGTTGCAATGTGAAAACTTGTTTTCATTGATGCCAGTAGGTAAATTGTAGTCAGTAATAAGAGAAACTATCTCAACTTTCTTCCATTTTCTACTAGCATCTATATTTACATCAATAGGTGAAACATCTTCAGATTGGGAATTAGTAATTGATTCGATTAATTCATGAGTATCAATTTCGTTTTGGGAATTTAATGGAGCAGAATAAATTTCATGATTTGCCCCTTCTCTATTACTATGTTCGAGAACATACAGTTCTTCTCTAAATGTTGCTTCAAACGCATTACCGGAACTGCCATGTGCATACTCACTTGTTTGTTCATCATTATCTTCATCTTCTTCATATCAGTATCCCCACTATCACTGTAATCAAATTCTTCCGCAATAGCTTCAAGAAGTTCAATCTCGCTCAATGATTTCGACATCTTCAGCCAAGGAAAATATAAAACGTGTCACATAACCTCAAAACAGATTTCTATGAGTTCGTCACAGCCAGGGGACCGACGGTACTTGTAAGTCTTCTACATATTATGACACATTTCAGGAAAACAAATTAGAAACTATAGTAAAATCAAACATAAATCTCATCAGAAATGTTTAAAACATTATAAAAACAAAAAAAAATAAGTCTCAGCCACTGCAAAACGTAACAACAATGCCAATAAAATACGGCTCCGAAACAGCAAGCAATCTCACCTACAACATAACATTCAAATGATGCCAACAGAGCCGCAGAGTGGCCAACCTTAGACTTTCTAACACCTTTACATTCTACAATGGTACTTGAAACTACCGACGGGTCCAGAGCTTCCTGGAATAATACCATGTCTCAATAGAAATGAAATAAAATGGTGGTACTTGAAAGCACCGTCGGTCCGCTAAGGGTTAACTTCAGGAGAATTATTTGTATCCATCTTTTTCAAACCACGATATACGAATATTGTTTAAATAGATATATCGCAAGCAATACCCCACAATATCACAGTAACATGCCCCAACAACAGAATTCATATGTTTACTATCGCAGTAATATAAATTTTCGCAAAAATCATGAGATTGACCGATAAAATGCTCAACATACCACAAAATGGTACAGTGTTATAACTGCCTCGTCCAAATTAAAAATCTCGGCTCCGCTACGCTCCACCTCGATTTCTAACTTTTGGCCTCTGCGGTAATTACTCTCATAACATTTCTAGGTATGAGGAGTTTTCTTAATTGTTTAATATGCAGATTCCATAATAATAATACATTATTATTATTGTTATAAAATGAAGAGCTAGGCGGTAATATTTCAGGATATATCTTTTCGATTTCTCTCTGAGCTGGCTTTACTAAATAATTATTGTTACGTTGCTGTAAATAAATCGATAACTCCCCTCCACATTAATATTACAGTTTTGTTTTTTCAGCATACTGGGCAGAATTGCAGAGACATTTTGTTTCCACGCTCATGCCTCAGCCCACCCCACCCCACCCACTCTGTGCAGCGTGAAAAGATTTCGGCATGAGAGCCGTGTACCTGCCCGCCGACACTCTTGAATGGGATCTACAAAGAAACAGGAAACTTGCTGCAGCTTATGACCTGACGGTTGCCTCCTCTGCTGTCCAGACGTGTCAGGCACGGCTGTCTTGAAAGGTGTAAAAGAGACGCGGTTGCCAAATTACCAAAACAAGAACAAGTGCTCTCAGACATGAGTTGCAAGATAAACTAGTGTGTATTCTTACCTCGAAATTTGCCATTTAAAATTACGGCTTCGATGACGTTTTTCATTACAGCCCTGCAAATTAATTATAAATTATTTAAAAAGTACACCGAAATAGAAAAATATTTGTAAAATTACGATTAACGTCCACACAATAAAAATAATGGCCGAAAACTGTAGTGAGTGAGAAACAGCTTATTGTGTGAGAGATATCCCTACTCCGTGCAGCTTACTGGGTCAGAAGCAATGTTGCCAGATGTGAAACTTCCGATGGCGAAGTTTTAAGTTCAAAAATGGGGATTTCTTCTAATGAATGCGGATTTACTACGTTTACTACGTATAATTTTAAAATAGAGGAAAACATCAATAATTCATATATCTAAATAGAATTCAGTTTTATTAATTAAATAAATTTAAATTTTTATTTTATTAATTAAATAAAATATTTGTTCTATGTTTGTTCTCACTATATATAACGTTCTCGATTCACGTAAGAAATTAAAAATATAAAATATCAGTATTTTTGTTGTAAATGTACTTTCAATTTATTTTTAATCTCAGTTTAATATGAAGCCAAGTAACGTAATTTCAACATTTTTAATTTCAATATCCCGCGAAGTACATCGTTTCTCCGGCTTGAATAAACGCAGTAAGAATCCGAACGACGTTCCGTATTCTTATTTGCCGTATTCGAAAACGACTAACCAACATGTTGTCACCTATTTGTCCTCTGAATCTCTAACAGTAAGACAATAAAGGATGGAGTTCACGACTACACCTTGGTGCTTGGTCATCAATTTTCGAATACGGCAATTGGATAAAGCCCTAATGACTGGTAAATGATTGGTGTTTTATTGCTTTCTACTTTAATCGAATAGAGACAACATTTTGAACATTCAAACTTTGTCAACCATAGTTAGCGGGACATCTAACGATTGTTGTAAAAACTGAGGAAATGAAAAAAAAAAAAGATTTTAATCCACTATCATGGAAATGCAGAGTTTTTTGGCATCCTCATCGCTTAATGCGGATTAGGTGTTAATAATGCGGTATAAAATGCGGAAATGCGGTACATCTGGTAACGCTGGTCAGAAGTGACGCCGGTAGACGCCTTGCGGGGATACTGATCAAGTGATAATTACATCATGTAAATGAATCAGGGTTTTCTTTACCTATTGTTGCACTAAATGGCAGTAAAAACGAAAATCTATATATCAAAAGACGGCAGGAGAAAATAATTAACTGATCATAAATAAATCTTCTGTAAAGAACCATCATTTAAGAATTGTTGTAAAATACATGTACACATTTTTAAACTGTTCAACAATGAATCTGTTCCCCATTTTGTACATTCGAGAATTTAATATCAACTTCCGAAGGCTAACTAAACATGAATTAAGGCTAATTAAACATTTCGCAGCAACAAACATCACAAATTATTAAAACAAAGTTCCTCGTCCCAATGTCATATCTACCTGTAGTCAAATAGTAATTGCTGTGCTTTTTTCCCCTACTAATTATAGAATTAATGATATATTGGTCTCTAATATGCTTAAGATTCCTCAAACCAAAAGCAACAATATATGGCGGAGACAAACATTTTTCTAGCTGAGCCCGGCAGACGTTGTTCTGCACCTATATCTCTCTTTCTCCGTCTCTCTCTCTCTTTCCCCGTCTGTTTTTCTCCGTCTCTCTCTCTCTTTCACCGTCTCTCTCCGTGTTGTTCACATTTAATAGCAGATTCAGCACATCGCTGAGCAGGTGCGTAATATAGAGAAACACCGTATAGCGGGTGAAATACCGCCGTATGAAATACCTACCGTGTGCAACGGGTTGCCTAAAACGTTTAGTGCGGAAAAAAAAAATTGGGGTGGACCACCCTTATTACTAAGGGGTATAAAATAGATAACAACCTATTCTCAGACCTACTGAACATACATATAAAATTTCATCAAAGTCTATCAAGCTGTTTCGGAGGAGTATGGTAACTAAAACTGTGACACGAGAATTTTATATATAAGATTTTGAATACCCCCTCTCCCCCTGTAACGCACGCTTCCTAGATAATTAGTATGTAATGGTTGTGACTGTCCCACCATGTACTTGTATTCATTTTATTTGTTATTGGTTAAAATTTATGATAATGAAAGTTGGAATTAGCTGGTGATGCTGATCGCACCTAGCAATAATATTGGAAACAATTATTTACTGAAGGAAGGCTGCATAGGCAAGACGTGCACCCGTCGTCGTGGATAATGTATGGGCGAGGTACTGTTGTATCAATTTAATTGCATTCTAGAATATAATACAGATCAGTTTTGAATATTTTATTCGCAATCTAACAGTTTCAATGAATATATCATTAATGAAAAACTATTTCAATTTATTGAAACAATTACATAGACATTTATTTAATTTATTTATATATATTTAATTTAATTTGTTAATATCTTAATGTTTTGTATGTGACTGAATAAAAGGAATTATTTCATCAAATGTTAAAAATTTAATAGCAACGTTACGTAACATTAACACTTCCTACCCCTATGTAACAGCGCAAAGCTGCCTCTCCCCCCTCTTTAGCGTTACGTAATTTATGGACGACCCTAATGGGACTTATGCTTTGGCGTCCAATCGTTTTTGTAATGAATCGATTCCGTCGTCGCGAGATCGGTAAAAGAATAGCGGGAAAGACATTCTTTTAATGCAATTCGAATGACAATGGCATTCTGTTTACTAAGTTCGAATGACAATTGGAAATTATTCGTTGCACAAGCTCAAGGATGTTTCATATTAATCACGTAGGCCGAAAGCCGGAACCACGACACAACTTCGATTTGCTTGGCGAAGGGTCAATATGTCAAATTGAAAGTGTTCGGCAAGAAAGTATTTTTTCATAAAATGCGTACGACCCACTCAACGCTATTTTGTGGTAATCGCTCAGGCCGAAGATCCAAGTCTCGCCTTGTCATTGGGCACGCCAGGAAGCGTCATTGCGCCTTCAAAGTTGGAGTCTACAGCGATGTCCAGAACACATGACTGGCTGGCGAAGGTGACACATGGAGCTAGTAGCTTTATAGGATGCAAATGACAGATGTTGAAGGCTGCCAATCAATTGTTAAAATACAGTGTACGAATATGTCAAACTCGTTTTTCTTTTAGTACATTAAGATCATTCTTCGTTGGAGGTTTTCGTTTGCTTATAATTTAAAAACTGTTTTGTTTTTTGTAGATACACTTTATCGAAGTGAGATGTTCTTTTTTTCCCTAAAATAAAGTATTTTCATAACTGTTTCACTCAAAGACATCAGTGGCGGCCGGTACGGAATTCTATTGGTAGCAGCGTTTCCAGATAATTTTTCGTCTAAGTCGTGATTTTTAACAAATCTTAGAGAAAAAAGAGTGATTTGTTTGGAAAAAGTGGGACAAAATAAAACACCAATAATAAGTAATATTTTAATAGTAAGTAATGAAGCGGATACATTTATTCATACCGATTTCAATTACAAACAACGTAATTAGTAGGTTATCAAATTTCAGTAGATGATAATTTTAGGTATTTTCGTAATTAAAAGAAAACGTACCTAGCTTTGCGAAATAGTATATTTAATGTTTTGCAGCGTGAGAGCTTGTTTTCGAGTGCATTATATCATTTAGTCTACCATGAGTAACGCTTCACTCTTTCTTACAACACAGTCGACATGCTTTATACTCGTTTAACTTTATCTCACACTGTCAGTTATAATCACTTTCCCATTTAATGTTATATTTTGTTAACCGACATTTTCCTAGTTAATTTTCTTAATGAATGTGACTTGCGCAGACTAATCCAAACTGTCCGAAGAACTTTCATCTTCTTTACTCATCTTCAAACAAAGTGTGAAGGAATAGCAGCACAAAAGTAAACTACAGTTTATTTTCCATGTATAAAAAAAAATGCTCGCACTTTTTCTTGATCCTCCAGCTCCCTAGTTCTCGTTCAGCCCGTCACAGCACGGCTCGGCAGAAAACATGAGCCCCACTCGGAACGTCACGGCTCAGTTTGCAGTGCTGCTCACCTTCTTCCTTTACAATTCGGACTTCTCAGTTTTCGCTCTCTCTTTCTAACGACCTCTGCGTACCGTGCACCTTCTCGTTATTCAATAATTTCTACAATTATTAATTATTTCTTCAGAATTATTATCATTATTATATTCACTCTCAAAATACATAAACAAGTACATTTTTTATATATAAATTTGAATATTCACGACATGAAATTAAATATAATTTTTTTAAAAATTGTCCCAAGATCGGGGGGCAGTTGCCCCCCCTTGCCCCCCCCTGAATCCCGCCCCTGTTTACGGTCATCATTGTGCCTCCTAGTGAGCAGATTTTTAACTACTTGGAACGCCTTCAAGATTCCGACCAATGAGAAGGCTGAATTTGGATGTACAGGATATACATGGTTACGATTTAGAAATAGGCTTGTTCAGGTTCTAAATTTGTTTCATATAAATTTAGAGGAGCTTCGTGTGATAAAATTATAGTCTACTAAAGCGGCTAATGTCGTAGGTAAAATGGACCATTGCCCGCGTGCGTTGGATTTACGTGCATGAACAATCGATAAAAGTGTCGAGTATAACCTTGTATACGTAAGTATTGTGTGTTCAGGCAAGATTATAAAAAACCCAGTCTCTTTTCAACAGTAGTGTGATTATGTTGTAACATGTGTTTACTCATTTAAATTAATGTATTTTGTAAATATGTATATGTAAGTACATATACGGTCGATTTCACCAACGCTGATCAGCAGCTTTGACGGACGTCAAACCACTGACGTCCCTAGGACGTCAAACGCCTTATTTACGTTTCACCAAGGTCGTTTCGCCGGACAATCGTCAAAGTATTCGTCAAATTTTGATGGACTGGTACCCCCGCCATCAATGTCTTTGACGACTCGTTAAACTGCTGTTTTGAGATTAGGGTGAACCAAACGTGTGCGTTTATTTATTTATTTATTTATGTCAAAAACAGTTAAAAACTGTGTGTGACGAGCTATGGGGAGAAGTGAAATTTGTGCAAGTTTTCATAACTCTGTGATCTCTATCCTAAACCATATTCTAGTCGAATTTTGAATACAAAAAAAAGAGCGTTTTTTCAAGTTCTGTTCACAAAATATTCGTTCCTATATAATAAAATATATTTTCAAAGGTAAATTAGTTATAAATTTGTGCCTTTAACCCCCGCCATGTTCTTCATGAAAGAATAACACATTTTGCCGCGACAATATGGAAAACGATAATTTGAATAACTATATTTCCCACTGAAATTCAGAAGACGTGCACAAATAATTAAGTTACATTTATGTCCAGAAGCAACACAAGGGACCATCTCAGCATTTGCTCAAAGGATCAGGAAAACTGGACGAAAAACCTGATCGAGATGGGGGCCATCAACCCAGAAGCTGTGGTACAATACTTGTTAAAGGTTCTTTAGAATTATACAGTCCAAATGATAAATAATACATTAACTATCATTATTAATGTTACTTTCCTTTTGATGCTCGATATAGTCTCGAATTGTATAGAAACAGTTATGCAGCAGAAAAGATTTTACTTGGGACAAACTTTTCTATCGAATTTAATTGTTTAAAGTCATCTGGCAAAGTGTTGTAGAGTAATGTACATGAATTGCATGTGAATTTTTTGTAGTGAGCTGTTGATATTGCCACCTGATGAATATGATTACTACGTCGTGTGTCATACTTATAGACATCGGCGTTTGCTGAAATGTATTCCCGCCCTTAAGCAAGTCATTTTTGAAAAAAATTAGTGATTTGGAAATCAGGAGACAAGGTAATGGTAATATTCCTAGATTAATAAAGAGAGACTTACAAGAATCACGTGGGTGGGATTTGCTTATTATTCATACAATTCTTTTTTGTAATCCGAAAGTCTGGGAGCTATAAGATGTGTTTCCCCAGAATATTATGCCATATCTCAGGCGGGAATGAACATTCGCAAAATATACGAGCAGAACGAGCAGAATGAAGGCTGACGGAATTTGAAAGAATTCTGAACGCGTAGCATAATGAACTTAATTTTGTGTTCAATTCCAATAGTTGCTTCGTTTTGATCCAATAATGAGGCAACATCTTTAAGAAAAGAAAAAAATAGCTGTTTCCGAAGATTTTGATTTTAGGAATCCATTTTGGCAATCTGAAAACGCGTCGTGTTTATTGAGAAAGGTTTCCATTCGCACATAAAAAAGTCTAATATTTTTGAAAAAAACTGACAAAAGATGAATTGGCCGATCATTTTGAATTTCATTTTTGTTGCTTTCTTTGAAGAGCGACATAATCTTAGCTGTTTTAAAAATATCTGGAAAAATTCTGGTGCATAAGGATGCATTAAAAATGTGAGTTACGGGGTGTACAATGGCAGGCGCACACGTCTTTAACAAACAATCCGGAAATTCATCTAAGCCGGCCCATAGTATGTGGTATTTCCATGTGGTGCCGAAGCCTAACCAAAAACTCATTTTTTTTACAATAGCGAACTTTTCTGGAGATACATAGATGACAGACTGCACACATGTTCAAATTTTGTCTTCAGAGGAATTGAATTAGAACGATTCAGAAATAGAAAAATGTATTTCTTCGTAAATGTGCAAATATGTGATTTTCATCATTGGCCAACCACGAAGTCTACTGTAGACTGTGCCAACCTACCGAATATAATACTTCGTCTTCAGTGGTCAACAGGTTCAATAGCCGATGCGGAACCGCGTGGTAACCTGACATAGTAGCCAAGCATAGCTCTGTACGAGGAGAAAAAAATCGACACACGATCCTTGACGAATCGTCAAAGTTAATGGAGCGTCAATTCTAACAGAAAAGTGTTGATGAAACGTAACAATGTGTCAATACTTTGACGTTCGTCAAAAATGACAATCGTCAAGACAGAGTTGAGGAGTGTTGGTAAAATCCACTGACTGTGCTTTGGGTATGGGTGAGCTCCTCCGGTGCACCGGTTTTTGCTCGTCCTGCGCAGCACCAGTTTGCGTCATGAAGCACGTGATGCAACACAGGCGCTTCGTTTGAAAAGCCAGACCAAACGCTGGCTGCCATGTTGCGTGGAGAGCGAGAAGTGTTGAGAAACATTTTGAAAGTGGTATAAAGTGGTGATCAACCAAAATAACACGATAATAAAGTGTACACGATACAATATTTAAAGGAAATGCTTAATATATCTGTCTTAATGACTAGTAACAAGGTGATAATTTTGTGGATTTCAAATTCTCGCCAATATTGTGACGCAAACTGGTGCTTGAAGTTAATATTGTGTAGCCAAACTGATGGCTGAAGTCAGATATGATGCGCAATAGCTCACCTATATCTTTCCATCGTGAAGCGCCTCAGAGTGATCAGTGATCACAATTTTTCTTCTACACTCCTTGCTAGGAGGTGGCGACTGAGAGGGTACCATGTGGCCTGACCTGAGTGAAGGTATATTATATTTTTAATCAACCTGCTCTCTCCGATTCTCAATAAGTTATTTCTATTTCAGTAGAATAAATGGTTCATTAAATGAGGTAACATGCCTCTACAGAAAAGTTTTAAGCAACATGCTTTTACGGTTTTATATATACGGTTATTTAAGAAATTAACAATTCTTTCTGAAGGTTACAAAAGTGATCACAAAGCTCAGCAGCCGGTCAGATGTCCAAGACTTAGCCAGGATTTCAGAAAATCAGTCGCGTTCCTTTCAACAAGAGGATCAAATCAAGGGAGATCTTCCCAATCAGAAATATGTTTTTCAGAGCTACAATAATTTTAACTACTTGAATGTCATAAATTTCAACTGGTTCTGAGTATCACAAAAAATTTAACAATCGGTTCGATGAAATATAATAATTTTAACGACCGGCTCGCACGAACCAGTCCGAGAAACTGCCTTCGTTAGTGCTGCGAATGTGCTTGGGCATGACACCCAGAATTCACTTCATTGTTTCGCTTTCTGGAGCTGTATTGCCTTTGAAATCGTGTGATCTTTTAATGCATGAGCTAATGTACATTACAGAGGTGAGAGGTCTATTTTTAATTTGCATTAATCGCAATCATGCGCTGTGATTCAGCGTCACAATTCTCATGCGTAACGACTGATTTACTTAAAAGGTGCATGGTGACGGGTCGGACTGCGCCGACCAATCAACGCCGGCCACGCGTGCCGATCGCACGACACGCGTCAGCTGACCTCTTCGCGCTCGACGACTCGCAATTTCAGATGCGTCAGTTTTTCATTGCCCCAGCTGACAGCCGGCTGACGATTATTTTGTACTCATGGTACTTAAGGTAACGACGGGTAACATTGCCAAGGGGGCGAAACATAGCCACAACTTCAAAAAATTTAATTGTTAGCTAAAGATGGGATAACAAAAAATATTGTACACTCTATTGCGTTGTGGGATTGATATGTTTTTTTAGTAAAATTATTATAATTAGCAATGTATATCATTTCAAAAAATAAATTATAATAAATTAAAAATATCAATGTTTGGTATAGTGTTATTTTTATATTTCATCATTGTTCACAGCGCTCCATGCCTCTTCAACTCATATATATCACATCCTCAAGCACTGGCAATAAGTTAGTAATTTTTATACTAAAATAATCCTAGGAATAATTTATATGGCAAAACAACGTTTGCCGGGACAGCTAGTATGAACTATAAAACTTACTATGAATACTTCAAAACAAAGTTTTCATAAGCTATATGTAAACCGAAAACTGATGTTTGTGATTTTTGTGAAGAGAGCAAGAAGAAGTTAAAAAATAATCCTAACGACCCATGTTGCACCATGCTAGAACTTCACTAAAGAAAGGTTATCAGAAGAAAAGAGATGCGAGATTATTATGTCATGAAGTGCAAAGAAGATCTTTCATTTCTTGTTCTGGAATTTGAGTACTGTCAAAATTTCGTCATTCCTAAACTGAATGTAAATACGCAGTTCTATTAGCGATTGTTGTGGTTGTAGTGTTTTAATATTCATTTATGACTTAATATTCATGTATGTATTTTAATATTCACGATGACTCTAGTTATTGCTACACTTTTACGGAGTGTGATGGGAAGAAAATTGCAAACTCAGTAGTTTCATTTCTGTATGACTGCTTAAATAAACAAACCAGAAAATTTCCGGAAATACGTGAAGTAGTTTTCTTGTCTGATGCAGCAGGAGGGCAAAATATGAACTACACAGTGACTAAATTTGCTTCGTGGTTTGCCAGAGTACACTAGGGATGTGTCGACCGCGAACGAACTAGTTCAATTGAACTATTCTTGAAAAGGAACGGTACAATAGGGAACGACCATTTGGGGAACTATAGTTCATCAGTCACGGGTCATCGTTTGTAGTTCGCCGGTCACCATCATAGAGGACAGATACAACAAGAGTGCGCGTGATGGGAACATTAATTAATTAAGGCTAATTAAACAATTTGCAGCAACAAATATCACAAATTATTAAAATAAAGTTCCTAGTCATATCTACCTATAGTCAAATAGTAATTGCTGTGCTTTTTTTCCTGCTAATTATAGTGTTCATGATATATTAGTCTCTAATATGCTTAAGACTCCTCAAACCTAACGCAACAATGTTTCGCGGAGACAAACATGTTTCTAGTTGAGCCCGGCAGACGTCTCTATCTTTCTTTCCCCGTCTCTATTTTTCTTTCCCCGTCTCTATCTTTCTTTCTCCGTCTCTCTCTCTTTCTCCGTCTCTCTCGCTTTCCCCGTCTCTCTCTCTCTTTCTCCGTCTCTCTCTCTTTCTCCGTCTCTCTCTCTTTCTCCGTCTCTCTCTCTTTCTCTGTCTCTCTCTTTCTCCGTCTCTCTCTTTCTCCGTCTTTGTCCGTGTTATACACATTTAATAGCAGATTCTGCACATTCCTGAGCAGGTGCGTAATATGGAGAAACACCGTGTAGTGGGTGAAATACCGCAGTCGTGAAATACCTACAGTGTGTAGCGGGTTGCCTAAAACGTTTAGTGCGAAAAATGGGGTGGACCACCCTTATAACTAAGAGGTATAAAAAAAGATAACAACCTATTCTCAGACCTACTGAAAATACATATAAAATTTCATCAAAATCAGTCAAGCCGTTTCGGAGGAGTATGGTAACTAAAACTGTGACACGAGAATTTTTATATATATATATATATATATATATATATATATATATATATATATATATATATATATTGTAGCGGTACGCTAGTTCTACTGCAAATTAATTTCATAAATAAAATGCCGATGCAGAAGGCTAGTGCGTGGAGAGAAGACCGCGCCACGCTGACCGCCCGCGAGCGCGCGACGCGCGCCCGCCCCGAATGTTTATGGCACCAGTGGACGAGGGGAGACCTTTGTTCGGGACCTCAGGCGCCCCAGAACTATTTGAATAGGTTCGCGGCGCGTGCCCGTCACGGTTTTTTGGCTGTCACCCGCGCTGGGAAGCTCAAAGTCGTAATTCACTGCAACCTTCGGGGGTACAACGGTCATGTCTCACACCCTTCTTGACCTACTTTCTTCGATAAACAAAGAGGGCTTTTGGAATGAGACAGAGGAAGGAAAATTCTCAGAATCGCCGGAGCTGGTTGGCTAAAAAAAGAGTTAAGACGCCATCACACTCAACCAATCAGGGGTAGAATTCTGTGGGGAAGGGATGATTTCGAAATATCTGCTAAAATTTGGGGGAGGAAAGAGTGGAAAAACACACAAAGTGGGTTACGAGAGACTTGGGTGGCGAGAGCTGAGGAGAGAGGTCGAGGTACCTCGGGCATCGCGTGCTCTGGGGAGCGATTTGGGATTGCCCCGTGCAATCCAATTCTGTCTTGCTTAATCTCGATAGCCGGGAGAAACTCTTTCCGGGTATCAATTCTTGAACTCTGCCATCACTGGCTATTTAATACTCTCCGAGATTCGTGCTCGCATAGAGCTTATTGGAACTATCAGATCGCGCTGTGAGACATTGTGCGTGGGATACGCGATCGCCCGTGATTTGGACCAACGAAGCCGCCGCCGCCGTGCCATCACCGCACCAGCTGCTGTGGTATCCGCTGACGAGCACCCCTTCGGCCCTGGAAGGTCGACCTGCCGCTGATCCGACAACGGGCGCCGCCATCGCCGCAGCCGCCGCCGGTGCCATTTGACGCCTGTTCAGCACCATCATTATCAGGCATTGTATTTGGTCAACGACCGTACAAAGACTTTTTTCTGTGAATTGCGGTGCCACGCTGAGGCACGTAATCGCCAGTTCAGAGGGCGAATGATCGTTTCCTTTGTGTAATCAGTAGAATAATTGCATTGTGAATTTTTTTTTTGCTTTTCTCTTAGATTTAAGTTTATTTTTGTTCCTAACCAGAGCTCACTAGGTAGGGCATTTCTTCTAAAACTCCTGGTGTAACTTCTCCGGCCTATCATTAGGCGGAAATAAACTTTCTATTGTGTTACCAGTCACCCAAATCGTTATTATCATTATATTGCACTTGCAGTTCCTTCCATCACCGCCTATTTTCAGAAAGGTAACAAAATTGACCGACTGAGCTAGGCCCGGGCCGCCCTCACGGATTTCCGGCGCTCCCACGCCGCCGGGGACCGCGTACGGTGCGTGACAAAATATATATATATATATATATATATATATATATATATATATATATATACTAGCTGACTCGGCAAACGTTGTTTTGCCATATAAATTATTCCTAGGATTATTTTAGTAGAAAAAATGACTAATTGTCAGTGTTTGAGGATGTGGTATATATGAGCTGAAGAGGTATGGAGCGCTGTGAACGATGATGGAGTATAAAAATAACACAATACCAAACATTTATATTTTTAATTTATTGTAATTTATTTTTTGAAGTGATATACATTGCAAATTATAATAATTTTACTAAAAAACATATCAATCCCCCAAAGCAATAGAGTGTACAATATTTTTTGTTATCCCATCTTTAGCTAACACAAACTGGATGGTTTTCCCACTCGAGAACATGCACCGTGTAATTCACCGTGTGAAAGACATGGTGCACTAAAAAAATAAGCCACAAACAGACATCGTTTGGTTTTGATACTTATCGATAGTCATCGCCAATGCCAATCTTAACGGAAATTGAAGACGTTTTAATTGAATTGGCACATCTGTGGGTACAATAGGGATCCGTGGCAGTAATATATTCACACCTCGAAATTTGCCATTTAAAATTATGGCTTCGACGTTTTTCTTTACAGCCCAGCAAATTAATCATAAATTATTTAAAAATTACACCGAAATAGAAAAATTGTAAAATTACGTTTAACGCCCAAACAATAAAAATAATGGCCGAAAATTGTGGTGAATAAGAAACGGCTTATTGTGTGAGAGATCTCATCCCCACACCGTGCTGCTTATTGGGGTCAGAAGCAATGTTACCAGATGTGAAACTTCCGATTGCGAAGTTTTAAGTTCGAAAATGCGGATTTCTTCTAATGAATGCAGATTTACTAATATAATTTAAAAATAGGGGAAACATCAATAATTCATATATCGATATCTGGCAACATTAGTCCGAAGTGACGCCGGTAGACGCCTTGCGGGGATACTGGTCAAGTGATAATTACATCATTATATCATGTAAATCAATCAGGATTTTCTTTACCTATTGTTGCACTAAATGGCTGTAAAAACGAAAATCTATATATTAAAAGACGGCAGGAGCAAATAATTAACGATAATAAATAAATCTTCTCTAAAGAACAATCATTTAAAAAATTGTTATAAAATGCATGTACACATTTTTAACTGTTCAACAATGAATCTGCTCCCCATTTTGTACATTCGAGAATTTAATATCAACTTCCGAATGCTAACTAAACATTAATTAACTAAGGCTAATTAAACAATTTGCAGCAACAAATATAAACAAATTATTAAAACAAAGTTCCCAGTCATATCTACCTATAGTCAAATAGTAATTGCTGTGCTTTTTTCCTGCTAATTATAGTGTTAATGATATATTAGTCTCTAATATGCTTAAGACTCCTCAAACCTAAGGCAACAATGTATCGCGGAGACAAATATGTTTCTAGTTGAGCCCGGCAGACGTTGTTCTGCCCCTATATCTCTCTTTCTCCTTCCCTCTCTCTCTTTTCCCGTCTCTCTTTCCCGTCTCTCTTTCTCCGTTTCTCTCTTTCCCCGTCTCTATCTTTCTCAGTCTGTCTTTCTCCGTCTCTCTCTTTCTCCGCCTCTCTATCTTTCTCCGTCTCTCTCTCTTTTATGGTGTTTTATGGTGCCCACGCCATAATAAAACACCGTAAAAGAACGGGGAAGAGAGCGCGGCGCAGTGTTAAAAAGGGCGCTCCCGCGGACGAGGAAATTGTCGCCGCGGCGTCCGCCGAAAGTCGCGAGAAAATGACGCGCATTAGCTGGAGAGGGGAGGAGGAGGCGCCGCGTTACCCCTACAGGCAAGAAGGCATAAAACGCGAGTCCGCAAGCGGAAGCACTCTGTTGAGTTTACGTCCGCAGAAGCGGCAGCTTCTCTCTTGGGTTTACGTCCATGGAAGCGGCTCTGCTGGTTCACTCCATCGCCGAAGCAACGGTCGCCGATTGCAACGTATTATTCGTAAGAACATCATTAGTTAGGAGTGTTCGGCGTCAGAAAGGCGTCTAGTTAGTCGTCCCGCGAATTTATTGAAATATTCAAGAAAGCTTTTCTTCAGTTACGGCACCGTGAAGAAGGTCGCCTGTTAAATTGCGACACAAGTTGAGGCTCAGATTAAACCACGTAAATCTGCAGCTGGAGTGAGAAAGAAAACTAGTACGAGGCGAGAACCATACCTCACGCCGGCGTACGAAAACACTGGGCACGAGCAAAGAACGTGCCGAACGAGATTTGGAGACGGGCGAGTACCGTTCGAAATCGGACGAAGGGACGGAACCGGGAGCAGAACACAGAAGAGGAGGACGGAGCTGGGAGCAGAAGATAGAAGAGGAACGGAACCGGGAGAAGAAGACAGAAGAATAGGGTGGAGCCGTGAGCGGAAGAGAGAGAAGACGGGGGCGCGAAGGCAGCGAGTCGCCAGACACGAGGCCGCGACTCGAGTTGCACGTGCCGGCAGCGTTTGCGCGGCAGCCAACGACCAGACGCAAGGCCAGCTCAACGCGAGGGGCGAGGTAACGGTGCAAGCAAAATCTAGGTCAAGTTCGCGCCGCGTTGAAAGAAAAATGTTAAGAGAAGTTATACGGGGAGGTACTGGACTATGAAGGCGAAATAACTTTCAGTCGCAATTAGAAATGCACTAGCCATTTTGACGCCTGGTTACCTATTAGATTTGTCAATGAATAAAAGTAAATTTATGTAGTAATAATTGCATTGAAGTGTGGAGGAAGTCGTGCCACAGAGCACGTTAACTGTCCATGTAATTTTAGGAAAAACAGATGTAAAATAAGAATGGTAAAGAGTACGCAGTTATTGAGTTAAGAGTGGAAGTAAATTTAATCAGTTTCATTTCAAAGGAATTCCCTATTTCAATGAACAGTAATTCAGTGTGTAGAATTTGAAGAGTCTTTGGTTATTTTGATTTAAAGAGAATATTGTATGTGTTGATGGTACGTTTTGAAAAGTTCAAGGAGGATGATGATGATTTATGTGTAGTAGATTGGTTATTATTTTTGAAGTAATTAAACTTTGTTTTACTGTTATTTGTGTTCCTGTGTTTTGGATTGCTCTCTTCAACCCAAAAGATCCCACTGCCCTGAGATAAAGTAAGCTCGAAAGAGCAGATATCTGCGCACCCGCCCAGACGCTCAATTATTGTTGAGAGAATTAGTAAATTAATTAAATTTGGGTGTTCGGGGCGGGTTTGCGTCAGAATATATATATATATATATATATATATATATATATATTGAAACGATTATAGTATGCAAAATTCTTTCCATTGTACGAGGGACCATACGTTATCAGTCAAGTCACTGATCGGAATGTAGCCGAGTTAGTAAACAATAGACAAGAAATAGTAGGATGCTATAATTGTCATAATTTGCGACCTTGCCCTACAACAGGGGGCGACCTTGAAGATACCACTCAATAGTTTATTGGATTTTGTGTGGAAAAATCCGGAAAAAGGGGAGGAGGGGGTGATGAAACGAATTATCATCATGACAACAATGATAATAATCCGCTTCTAAGAACATTTGAATTGCGCGGTAGCAGCGGGCGCGCCGACTGAGTCAGGCGCCGGAATCGAGTCAGAAAGGGGAACTGAAGCGCGAGGGAACCACGAGACGGGTCGGCAGTGAAGTGATGGCTGGGTAATGGAAAGGACGGTTACGAGAGGTGTGGAAGAAAAAGGACGAATATCGGTGAAACCCGTGCTCATCGAGAATGGAAGGCGTCGGGAAGGACAATGCGGAGAAAAATGGTATGTAGCAGTGGCGTAGCGTGACTCACAGGTTTGGGGATGCTCAACAATAACACACAAAATGTCACTATCAACTACTTCGTCTAACAGGCGAACGCAACACAAGGCAGATACACTGGAACTACTTCCACGATCTCGATTGCTTACGACGGTGTAGGCGCTTCCCACAAAATCCTCACAGCAGTCAGGGCTGCCGATGTCTTGAAAGCAAATTATACAATGGCTCAGCTTTAATTCTTATACGCGAATGGCAATAAGACCATTTGTTAATTTATACATTGCAGACTTAAATAATATGTAATCTATTTAAGAGATAATACAATTTCTTGGATATTAATTAAGAAATAGTAGTCAGGCACTATTTCTACAGTTTGTACCCATGACCAAGCGGGGACTCCCTAGTGAGAGAGAAAGATAATTTACTGAACGCCTGAAGTGTGCTGCGCTCTCGTGCACAAACGAGCTTCTTTCCGCAGTAGACGCTAGCGTAAAGCAGTCGGGTTTCTCTGGGCCAGGGGTGAAGAGGGGAGAGGGGCACCTCGCCATCTGCGCATGCGTCATTGCTCGTCGCAATCTGGCGGCAGACGCTGAAGTATTTTAGCTTCCAACCAATCAGAGGCCAGCTTCAACAGCCCGCCGAATTCAATCATAGGAAATCAATTTTAAATTAATACAAAACGTGTTTCGCTCAACAGACCACTTGTAAGATTATCAATACAGTATTTAAGGTTCTTATATACGGGATGCTCAGCATCTCAGCGTCCCCTGACGCTACGCCACTGGTATGTAGTGAGCTAAAACGGTTGTATTGGTGAAGTGAAGAAAGGACAAAATCGCGAATGAAGACAGTCACGTGGGTGAATGCGGAGCAACGGCGGCACGTGGATTTCTGTGCGGCAGTTGACTGTTAATGTGTGGTGAATGTGTCTTAGTGATCAGGTGGGAACAAAGAACTAATCGGAGTGAGGGAAGATTCATCATTGAACTGTGCTAGAAGTGGTAAAATCTGCGTTGACAGGGCAAAGCATGTGGGCGGACACAAGGAGAACATAGAGTGAACCTAACTGGGCAGCATTATTTATTTATTTATTTATTTATTTATTTATTTAGTCAAAAACAGTAAAAACTGTATATGACGTGTGGGGAAAGAAATTTATCTGCGCACATTTTCTTGAGGGCCAGAATTTTATAAAAAAAAAAAAAAACGAAAACGAAGACGAAAAAATTAATTTAGAAAATAATTATTTTAGAAAAATAAAGATATTTGAAAAATGTTTTTTCCCGAGTTATAGAAAATCAATTTCAACTGTAAATGAACTACAAGCAAAAGGAGTGCTCAACAAAACGTGCGCACAGTGAAGCTACATTTACGTCCAGAAGCAAAACAAGGGGCCATCTCAGCATTTGCTCTATGGATCAGGGAAACTGGACAAAAACCTGATCGAGATGGGGGTGATTGACCCGGAAGCTGAAGTACATTACTTGTTACAGGCGTATTAAATATGTTTTTAAATGTATACAATGCAAACATAAACTAATTCATTATACATCTTTGTTTTGTTACATTAAACATTATTTTTCTTTTTCACGATCAGTATAGTCTCTAATTGTATAGAAACAGTTTTGCAGCAGAAAAGATTTTACTTTTAACTTAAATTTGTGTACCGACTTTAATTGTTTTATGTCATCTGGCAATGCGTTGTAAAGTAACGTACATGTATTGTATGTTGATTTCTTGTACTGAGCTGTTGATACTGACACTTGATGCACGTGATTTCTACGGCGTGTGTTGTAATTATAAATATCAATATTGCATGAAAATATGTTCCCTCCGTTAAGTAGGTCATTTTTGAAAAATATTACAGATTCGTAAATAAATAGACAAGGCAATGGTAGGATTCCCAGCTCAATGAAAAGAGGCTTGCAGGAATCACGTGGAAGGCATTTTTTCATTATTCGAATAATTTTCTTTTGCAATCTGAACGTCTGAATACTACAGGATGAGCTTCCCCAGAATATTATGCCATATCTCAGGCGGGAATGCACATTTGCAAAATAAACGCAACGAGCTGCATGAAGGCTGACAGAATTTGAAAGAATTCTGAATGCATAGCATAATGAACTTAATTTAGTGTTTAATTCTGATATATGTTCATTCCATTTGAGGTTTGATTGAATTGAAAGACCTAAAAATTTTGTTGCCTCAACATCAGCTAATTGCATATTGTTCATTTTCAATGGAACATGCGATTTCCCATTTGAGATGCAAAAATGCATTGAGACAGTTTTTCTTTCGTTAACAATTAATTTGTTATTATTAAACCAATTTGAAACTTCTGAAATTGTACTATTTACTGTTTCTTTTTTGCAAAGAACATTCGTGTCATCAGCAAACAGAACCGTTCTTCCATGTTTAATAGACGAGGGCATATCGTTTACATATAACAGAAAGAGAAAAGGACCTAAGATCGAACCTTGCGGGACCCCATGCACAATTGGCAAAGAATTGGAAATATAAGTATGTAATGTCCTTTCCTGCCAGTATGGTATTTCTACTCTTTGAGTCCGATGTTTAAGGTAAGAAGTTATCCAATCTAGGGCAATACCACGGATTCCATACGAAGGTAAATTTGAGAGCAAGATCTTATGGTCAATAACGTCAAAAGCTTTCGAGAGATCTAAGAATATTCCAATGGGTACTTCATTTTGGTCTATTGATGAAGCAACATCTTTGAGAAAAGAAAAAATGGCAGTTTCCGTAGATTTTGATTTTCTAAAACCGTGTTGTGAGTCTGAAAACGCTCTGTTTTTCCTGAGAAATGTTTCCATTCGTAAGTAGAAAAGCCTTTCTAATATTTTTGAGAAAACTGACAAAAGAGAAATTGGCCGGTAATTTTGAATATCATTTTTGTTCCCTTTTTTAAAAAGTGGCTTAATTTTTGCCGTTTTGAAAATATCTGGAAATATTCCTGTACATAAAGAAGCATTGAAAATGTGAGTTAACGGATGTATTAACAGGAAGCCGAAACAACATTCGAATACCTTGAACAACATTCGAATACCAAATTATGCTTTTTGGCAGCAACCACCTTTCCCGATGAAGAAACATGTTCCTCACCACGCGCACGTTTGACTAATTTCTTCATGCTTCTTATTCTTGAGTTTAAAATAAATTTTCCTTTCATTTTCAGAAATGCTCAAACGCCATTTTCTCATATCTGGCTGCAAAATTTTTGTTGAAACTTTTGTAACAGATAGTGATAATTACACTCTTTAATATGACGTAAAGTTTACATTGAGTTATTTGTTTGTTTTTTCAATAATTACTTATATAAATGTAATTTTTTTGAAAGATCTCTCACATCTTTAATATGCCAGCAATTTGTAAACATTATTATATTTGTGAGTGTAAGTGCTTCAAATAACTTCAAATAAACTATTTTGAAAACTCAAAAATTTTCTGTGAAAATGAGCTTCAAATTTCGCATTTTTAGTAGTGCTAAAACGCCATTTTCTCTTAAATGGCACATTTTTTAAAAAGAAAATTCCATTTACGGCTAGGTTTTTGTGTTCTTTAATACTCTAAAATTAATATTTCCGTTCTACCAATAGGAAACCGAAAAATTAAAAAAAAATGACAAAAAAATGTAGTTTGTGCGGTGATACATGGCAGCTGGCAAGAAAGAGTATATGGTAATTACGAATAGCTAGTGAAGACCCAAGGAAATAGAAAACTCTAAATTGGGGCGGGCATGTCTGTGCCATTCTTTACCACTACAATTGAACACTTTCTACAACTGTGCACTACTACAATTATACACTATCTACGACTACAATTGTGAAGACACGATTGCTTCTTTTAATGAAATATGCCGATAAGAAAGATCTTCAAATAAGGTCATGTTAAATTTTTTGAAAAATACAAATGAGTAGTTTTTTCTATAATCTCCTGACAAGCATAATAGCCCGTTCAGAATTGACTGCTCTTCGTTTTCGTCGTTTTCTTACAACTACAATTTTAAAAATACAATTTTTCTCAATTACATGTATTTATCAAAACATCTTCAAATAAGGTCATGCTCAATTTTTTCAAAATACGAGTAGTTTTTCTGTAATTTTGTGACAAACATAAAAGCCCGCTGTAAATTTACTGCGCTTCGGACAACCGGGTGCGTCATAAATTAGAATGTGCAATTTTGTATATTATTTCTTTCTTCATTTCTTACATTCGAACTTTTGTTACACACTTACACATTAATATTTCAGAAATTGTTTATTTTGAAATAAGTAAAAATAATTAATAGCTCTCAGACTAGCGACAATGCATGGTCTGCAACAATTCATTTTGCGCTCGCGAACATCTGTGAATTACGTGTCATTGTTGTGACGTGATGGAGCTGTATGAAAAGGAGTTATAATTGTCTAAATTATGTTTATATTTGCATGAAAATATTTAGTTTTCCCACCAAATGTTGTTTTTCCAATACAGGCTTATAAAACTTTTGTATTCTATTTTTGTGCAGTTGTAGAATTCACATAGTTCTGACAACATTGCGATGGAAACAGTGTGTATACTCTTTGGTTGTAAGCTAAGATGTTAGAAGTGCATGAAGTGCAATATACGTATAATACGTGCAATATACGTATAATATTAGAAGTGCATGAAGTGCGTACTACGTAGCTGTTTCCTCTAATACGGGAAAGTAAGTGCTATTGTAGCACCACTATTTTTCAATGCGACGCTACCACATGAACACCCACAATTGGTATTCATCTACGACTGCAGATCCCGGAGCGGGCAGCAGCTGCTGGTACAAATTCGCCACATTCCGTACAAACATTAAAAGATCGTTCGAGTATAGTGTTTTGGTAGAAAAAAAAAACTCATGTACATTTTTTTGAAACTTTTGGTAGTTTTCGCGCAATATTGTCTGCAATATGTGCAATTTTAAAAAAATACAGAAAAGTAATTTTCTCAAAAACGGCTCCAAATTTTTTCTTTTAATTTTTGGTAGGGATGGTACTAAATGTACTCTGAGAAATGACATAAACGCCACATTCCTCTATTCTTATGTTTTTCCAAAAATTACAAAATATAAGTTTTTGGACTTGTATCTACCGTCGTTAATATTTACATTAGCGGTCATATTAGCGTTAATATTTTACATTATTATATTTAAGAGTACATATGCTTCAAATAATGTCAAGTAAAGTTTCTCGAAAACTCAACCGTTTTCTGTGAAAACTAGCTCAAAATTCCGCATTTTCAGAAACGCTCAAACACATTTTTCTCAAAAATAGCTCCAAATCTTTTCTTCAAACTTTTCGAACGGATAGTGCTAATTGCACTCTTCAATAGGACGTAAAGTTCCTTTTTAGTTATTTTTTCATTTTTAAAAATTATATAAATATAATTTTTCTGAAAGATTTCTCATATTGTCAATACGCACATTTCCAGAAATTTGTAAACACTATTGTATTTGCGAGTTGATGTACTTAAAAAATTTCTAATGATGTTTTTCGAAAACTCAAAAATTGTCTGTGAAAAAGAGCAATTAAAAAGTACTTAAATTATTCGATATTTATACTGTGTAGGTACTAAAAAACGGGGTCCAGGCTCTTTTGACGTTTGGTTTTTAAGGGGGAGAAATCTTTCATATGCCTTCCTTCGGTGGGAAGTAAAGCCGGCTGTCCCATGTTAGTAGATTTCCTGCGTGTAAAAGATCCTCAAGCCTAAATGACGCCTTTGAGCAAAATTCAAAATCGCGTGTTTCGTCGCCCATGGAATACCTTCTTTCTCCGCTAGTTGGTGAAAGGAGCGTAGCGAAATTTGCGTGGTCAGACGGTAGAGCAAGTCTCATAGCCTGAGTCTCGCCACGTAAAATAAGGCAATTCAATTCAATGACTTATGCATCTATCTCCCAACTCTTAGTAATGCGAAATATTTTCAAATTACTCTGAGTAAGAAAATATAAATATACTTTATGTACGCAGTGTGCCGTCACGCTAGGATCAAAATAAAGTATACGTTTCAATTAGAATAGACAAACTATTAATTGTTTTGTCAACTTTAGAAGATAATTAGTAGTTTTCGCAATTAGTCAATTTATGGGACATGATTTTCAGCTCCTTGTATATTGAAAGCTACACATACTGAATGCTCCTTGCACAATTCCGATTCAAGAATAAATGTTATGAAGCACTAAATTAATTTCTATTCAGCTGTACACAATAAACGAAACAATTTTTAATAATATTTCTTCTGCCACTTAATGTTGGAGAAGTTCAATATTTTTTACAGGTGTGTTTTGCTATATATTCTGAAGATTTCTGTATATTAATTACATTATAGTTATATACAAAACATCTGCCTTATGGAAATATCAATATGTGAATAAAGAAACTACAAAGGTGGAAAGGTGGATTTCAGGCTTTTTGGGCACACTGTTTAGCGGGCAGCCTAACCGAGCTTAAAAGGGATGGCTTCATTTTCCGCAATGGGAATGGTCGGCCATGCCACCTCCATAAATAACCCCCTTGGACTTTTCAGACGAAGTGCTCGTGCTATGGTCACGTGATTCATGACGGAAACAGGTGGTGCGCAAAGATATTGGATAGTATTACGCGCAGAACGAGCAAATACCGATGCGCCGGTGGAACTCACCCATTGTATTTCCAACATGGGTGACAATATCAATAGCTCACCTACAAAAAATGAACATACAATGCATGCACATTATTTTACAACACTTTGCCACATGACATTAAATGACTGAATTCGATGGAAAAGTTAAAGTCCCAAGTAAAATCTTTTCTGATGCATAACTGTTTCTATACAATTAAGAAACTATACTGAGCATAAAAAAGAAACTAATTTTAACAAGATATTTAATTAATATATTATTTACTATTTGGACTGTTTAATTCTAAACAACCTGTAACAAATATTGTACCGCAGTTTCTGCGTCAATGACCCCTTCTCGATTTGGTTTTTCGTCCAGTTTCCCTGATCCTTTGTGCAAATGATGGGATGGTCCCTTGTTTTGCTTCTGGGCATAAATGCAACTTCAGTCTCTGTGCACGTCTTCTAGAATTCAGTGGGAAATCCAGATATTCAAATTAGTGTTCTCCATGTTGTCGCGGCAGGAAGTATTATTCCTTCACGAAGGGCATGTTGAAAGATAAGAGGCCAAATTTATAGCTGATTTACCCTTGAAAATAGATCTTATTACCTCGGAGTGAAAATTTTATTAACAATCAGTGCAAAAAACGCTCATTTCCATTTTGTATTCAAAATTCAACTAGTATACGGCTTAGGGTAGGATTCACAGAATATGAAAACGTGCACAGAAATCACTTCTCCCCGTAGCACGTCTCACAGCGTTTTTAACTGTTTTTGACGAAAAATAATAAATAAATATACTTACTACATTTGAAAAGTATCAACTTCCATGAAAGGTTCAGCACATACTCAAAATGTTTAAACGAAAAATCAAAAAGTTATAATCTTAAAAGTGAATGTGTTCGAGAGCAGTAAATTGCGGAGAGAAACACATTTGGTTCATCAGAATGCACCTTTTATAAAATTAAAAAATGTCCAAACATTCCAAAGAAGAAAGGAGCTTTAAATGCACTAGAGACGCTCCACCAGTATTTTAATACTCCGCGGTTGTTGATAAAACAATATTGAGAAGACTTACAAATGGGGAAAACTTATAAGAAATTCAAAAATAGAAACGGAAAAGAAATTAACGAACTTATTCACGTAAATATTAGTGAAAGATTTTTTAAGCATTTATGTCAAATTCTAATGAATAATACCTATAGAGTACAAACCTAATATTTAATACTACATATTTGCTATATTTTTTAAACCTTATAAGTGAAAAAATCCTCTCCTGAGCCTGTGTGAGCGAAGTAGGTTTAGTGAAAAACCTCCATAAGCGGAGAAGATTTTATTTATTTGGTAAAAAAAAAACAGTAAAAATTGTAAGACGTATGGGGTCCCTTAAATTCTCGCTTATCCAGATTCGACTGTATATGACTATTTCAGCAAGAAACGCATCTCAGGCACTTAACTACGTTGATTGTGAGAAGTATATGCCAAATGACAATTTTCTCTCACATTTTCCAATGAAAAATCTTTGTCTTCGGAAATTAATTAGAATACGTATGAAACACGGCGTGGCTTGAATTTTGAGAGAACCGCTTTTATATTCACTGAACTCTTGCATTCGTTTTTTTTTTGGTTTTTATAACCCCCCTCCCCCAACCTTTGAACGTACGTTGAATAGCAAACTAGAAACGAATGAAGAAAGAAAACGAAGAAAGACTATTTATTTATATTCCAAAAGAAATCATACAGATGTCAGTGTCAATTTTCATGGCATGCAGAAACGATACTCAAAGAAAAAAGAATCGCGCTTTCTTTTGTCTAATGGTGATTTGAGTTAATGAAGGACGAACTGACATTCAGCTCTTGAAAAAAAGGCATTACCTTTGTTCCTTACGAAGTTGTTGGAAGAATTATTATTGAATACTTCTGTAATATGTAGTATTTTACTTCCGTAGTATCTAGTATTTAGAAAGCGCTTTCCAGGAAATGTTTTGATAACAGAGCAGTAAAAACGCCAATATATTTTACTTTCTCGTTCTATCAATTAATTCTTTCGTATTACTGCACAAAAAGCAAAAAGGAAATGCTTCAAATATTGACTTGATACATAATGGGGGAGATACGTGCAGTTGCATCTTTTTGTCTTTGAGGACTTTCAAGGTTAGCCATAAACTAATCTGATTCGATTTTATTTTAAAAATTGAATGTAATTGTAGGTATTACCAAGACAATTTGATAATGGTTCGGAAAATCACTTTTTCAGTGCACTTTATTTGAGTGCACATCGTTGCAGTTACTTTAACAGCCCCTCAAACATAAAATTCGAGCGACCATTTCATGTCCATTATTACATACGAAGACTTACGAAATCACACATGAAAGCATAGTATACCTCAGCCCTTGTACAATCCCGTAGTTAATATAAGATGACATTAATAAATATAAGAATATTTTCATACAATCTTCTTGTCAGTAATATTGTCAATTCCAATCTCTACATTGTATCACATAGCAACTATTGAGAAAGCTCTGAATTGTTTCGGCTGCATAGAAACGAACATTGGAATCCCGCTGCATCGTGTCTCGCAAGTAGGAGAGTATAACGAAGTGTGAAATTAAAGAAAAGGAACCGTAATGAAATCGCAAAATACAGAGAAAGTGCGCATCTCTTCTAAAGTGCTTAATTCTAACATGAAAAGACCTAGGAAGAAACCCATGAAACCGCAACGGGGCTGTGTGCCATCTCTTTATGGTTATGCGTCATATCGGAAAGTATGGTGTCATTTAAGAAAACGTGAACAGTTATGTGATGGCGTAATACGAACAGTTGATGGAGAAGTAATCGGCGTACACAGAGCTTTGTTATCTGCAATAAGTCCATATTTTAAGGCAGTATTTACAAATATTCTTCAAGGTGGACGACCAGAAAGAACCGAAGTAACTGTGGACATTTCCAAGAATATTCTTGAAACTATATTGGATTATGCTTACACTGGTCATTGTCGTGTATCTTCTGCTAACGTTGAGGATCTTTTATCTGCAGCAGATAGATATGAAGTGTTAGGTGTGGTTGATAGATGTTGTTATTTTCTCAAATGTGCGATGAATTCAAAAAACTGTCTAGGTATTTCAAAATTTGCTCGACTTTTCTGTTGTACGGACCTAAAAAATGATGCTGAGAAATATATTTTGGAAAAATTTCATCATGTTCGACAAGAAAGTTTAGAGTTTTATGAATTAACGGCATGCGAACTCCGAGACATTTTGGAGAATGATAATCTCAATGTGAGAAGCGAAGAAGCCGTTTTCGAAGCTGTGGCTGCATGGATTTCCTGGAATGCTCCTGAAAGGAAAGTCTTTTTGCCTCAACTGATATCATGTCCGCGTTACGGGCTAATGAACGAGCATTATTTCTGGAAAGTGGTGCAGCAATATCCTCGCATTACTGAAAATTCGGTGAGTTGACTGAAATTTTAAAAAATGTTTTCAGAAATGCCAACATTTTTAACAAATTTGCGATATTTGAATGGAAAAAAAGTATTCAAATATCATTATTTTTCGTAAATTCTGAAATTCTCATTTTCAAGAATTATTATTTCTGAGGGCTAGATTTTGTGGTCAATAGCCGGTAAATGATAAATTCAATTCTTCATATCCGCTGTCCTCAGTGTTTTTCACAGCTCTGACATCTAAATCCGACTAATAAACAATCCCGACATTCGTAGAGGATCATATCCGTGAGTTCTATTAATATTTACATGTTAATAATCTCCGAAAATATTCTTATGAAATGTGAACGTATTTTTTAACGTTATATCGTAGAAAATTTTATGAAACAAACTAATTATTATAGTAAAACATATCAAATAGTAGGCCGTCTGAGATTCTCTGTATAATTGTACACAAATAAAATACGTGAATAATTGTAATTCGTCGTATAAAATAAAATAAACATAGCAAAAACAATAACACTAGAAACTGCGTAAAACAACATGCATTTTCTTCATCTCAGCCTCATGTACTTCTGACAGATTTACTCACAAAATCACTTTAAAACATTCGTCTTAAGAGTCTTGTTATGGTCAATCTCAAAACCCTAACCTAAACTGGTTAACAATACACTGTCTTAACAATATATCATTGTCTGAGAAATAAACTAAGGAAACGCGGAAACGTGTGGCTTACGAGCATTTGAAATGCCGGAATGGACTTGACTATGAAACATAGAAAATTAACAAGAAATAGATCACCACCCGCAGTTCCTACGAGCAATAAAACAAAGCATAATAAAAAGAAGAAAGCTTTGAAATACCGAAAATGCGTTTGTTCACCTTCCAGTCACGGACACGTCGATTTTCCAAGAGTGTGGAATGAACTTCGTTTGCGGCAACAACTTTGCGATGGAATAATTCACAGTAGTGATGGGAAAGCTCTCCATGTGCACAGGGCGCTGTTATCTGCTGCTAGTTCGCATTTCAAAGCCCTTTTTACAGCTGCGCATCGAAGTTCGAGATCTGAAACAAATGAAGTTAATGTAGACATAAGTTCTGAATTACTAGAATTAATTTTGGATTATGCATACACAGGACGCTGCAATGTGACTTTAAATAATGTTCAGCAGTTATTACCAGCATCTGATCGCTATGCCGTTTTTGGAGTCGTTCAACAGTGCTGTGCTTATTTGATCGACGAAATGCGCCCAGATAACTGTTTAGGCATTTTTAGATTTGCTTGCCCGTATTTCTGCAGCGCTTTGGAAGAACGTGGTAGACGGTACATAGCACATAACTTCAAAAACATTCTAGATCAAAGCACAGAGTTCTTCGATCTAACAGCTGAAGAACTTGATGCAATATTAAGCGACGACGAACTCAACGTAGCCCACGAAGAAGTAGTTTTTGACTCCATAACGAAATGGATTGATGCAGATCCCGATCTCAGAAGACCCTGGTTTGGTACACTCATTCACAGTCCTAGATACGGACTCATGAGCTTCAAGTTTTTTACGGAATCTGTCATGAGTAACCCTTATATTTGCGAGAACGCGGTAAGGCACAGATCAGTAACACTAACCTATAAATTACTCACGTACATTTTGTCTTAGAAATAATCAATGAGTGATGTTTAGAATTACAAACAAAATATGAAAAATTATACTGACTGGAAAGTTGAGTATGTTGAAGGTGAACATGAGTCATCTGGTCACTTCGTGGTTACGTTAGGTAAATTATTTCACTAACAACATTCCGTGTAAAGCCACTCTTGACGCCATTCATTGTGAAACAACGCGAGCTCACTCTAGGGAAGTTTGATTGAAACTGAAAACAATCCTTAGCGCTCCACAAGAGTTTTGCGTTGTTTCCAAAATGGCCGATTCGATTTTAGATTTTTTTGCGTTCAGCATACAACCTTTTTCTGGTAACAGGATTTGCAGAACAGCTTGTACCCAGCATCATTATTCCTCGCCAAACTGGATTCCAAGCGAGGTTCGGAGGTGGACCTCAACGATCCAGTGGCTCGTCCTCGCATCCCTTATGAAATCCTCTTCGCAATCGGTGGTTGGAGTGCGGGGAGCCCCACAAGTTTTGTGGAGACATACGATACCAGGCCAGTTTGTCACTGAAACATTTTAAACAATGCATATGAGAATGTAATGTAATATTTCTTTAAACTTACGTAATATCCAAAGCAAAACGCGTTATTACACAAATTGTCGACGAAACTGCGCTGATGCGGAATGCCACGTTTCAGCCATTAAATGAGAAATTGACACAACAATGCAAATTTCTGAAGTAAGACTAGTGTTGGTTTGTGGATACGGAAATCTTCTTGCATTATACAATCAGAAAACGACAGCATTGCGCCATGTTACCTTCATTTACAAGTTATTAAAAATAAAGTATAACCCAATTTCGGAGTTTTAATACGAGTTAGTAGTATCACGAGTGTTCTTACAAATTTATTTTTCCCGTGTAAAATTTATTCATGAAACAGATAAGTTTTGAACAGAAAATCAAGTAAAAGTAGAAAGTATAGGCTAAGTAGTATATAACTTTATGCCAGGCTAAATGCAAGTTCATAGATTAACGTTATAAGAGCTGACGTTTCCTAACGTGGGTTAAGTTTTCCCTTCAGTGAATGTTGTGTTTTATGTACATGGTTAAACGATGAGAATGAAATGAAAACAGGCCGACAACACAGTGATGAACGTTGATTAATTTTTACCGAAAGCCACGAACGCTTTGCAGAAGATGTCTTCCAGAACATGCGTTCAAAGATCTTTGAATCTCTCAATGTTCACCTAAACTCAACATGCTGCAAGAGGCATAAAATGTCCACGATAGAGCAAAATTTTGAGGTATACAGGTTGACTAGGAAAAACATACATTTCTACTTATGTTGTTTTAAGTATGTAGAACACTCTTCAAGATTACTAAACATGCCTGACACTCAATTGTCATACCTAAATTTTATTTACTTTTCGTATTTATTTTAAGCTAAATCGAAGTTTTTTGTTATCACTGGAATCTACAGTTGTGAACAGTGATTTTGCCACTGAAATTTTAAGGGCAATTCAACCATACCCATAACAGGCTTTATCTTTTATTTTTAGAAGAGGGCAGATTACTTGTTTTAGGCTTTTTCGTAAAAAGCAATTATTAATCGAATATTTCAAAGTTTTAAAAATTTTATCTTTAAATGTATTAAATGTTTTCAGGAAAGAAAACACTACGTAACGCACACAAAACCGAGTGTAATAAAAATTATTAGAATATGAAAAAATTAGAATCGGTATTGAAAATTAAGCAAAATGAAAGTAGCAGTATTTTATTACTCAAAGATATTAGCCTTAGAATCAGAATGTGAAATTTTCAATCCTAAAATTAAATTAATTATGGCCTTTTTACAATTAGTAGATTACTTCATTCATCCAATTTTTTATAACAATTGTTTCATGAAGCAATAGGTTACACTGTGGCCAATGTTCAAATGTGACATTGGCTACTCTGTCAATTTTATCTGGGGAGGGGATGTTGTCAAATATTTAACAACAAATGTGAACAATCAAAAGTGATATGATGAAACGAGCACTAGCGAGATCTGCAACTGACGTAAGACAATTTTTGCTTAATACAGTCTGCACAAATTCTATAAATGGGCTTGGTAAAGTTTTCTTTTCCAATTACCTTAATTTGTTTTCTTTGATATGAACATCTCAAAGTGTGGACATCATAAATGAGGTATGTAGATATGTTGACCTCATTGTGTTTCTGATTCAGAGAAACGAATTCTTTTCCGGCAAGATAACAATGCGAAATGAGCCCCCAGAATCTCCCGTCAATTCACATAGTACTGTGTCTACCATCTTTTAAAAACACCTTGCACTTGATAAAAACCTACCCAACATTCACAAAAAGTGATGAATAATTTACTAATATTGCCAGATATAATAACACTTGATTTATTCTCTCTTAACAAGATAATTCGAAGAGCAATCCAGTCAAGAATGTTAAGGATATTTCTTAATATCCTTGGCTGTATTATAACATGATATCCAATTGTCATGTTATAACTACTATATCCCTCCTTTCTTAGATAATTTTCAGAAATTAACGACACATCAACCTGCCTATAAAGTAAATTTTGAATCATTATCTTACATGAACATTTTAAAACGATAAAATTTGAAATGATATTTCAGATAAAGTATATCTGAAAGATATACCTGAAAGATATTATTCCAGATATATCTTTGAGTAATAATGTTAAAAGTTGAGCGGGTTGTATTCAAATCTATGAAAATATGCTGGTGTGAATAAGAGTAGAATGTATTTTAATCATCGTTATTTGTAAACATACTCCAAAATTGCGATCGCGAGACCAAGAGTAGTCTAATTTCATAAAAGCAACTTGGGGCTCTCTTGCTCTTGTGAATTCAATTTTAATTGTGATAAATGAACACACAAATATTCCTTACACAAATTCAAGGTGGATAAAATAATAAATATCTTTACCAAAATATTTTCCCAGAACTCCTCGAACTACTTTAAAATCTGATTTACCATTTAACAAATTTTTCTTTGAAAATAGTCACAATACTCTATATTAGAGTATTTTAAAATTACTTTAAATTTTTACTTCCTTGTATACGCAGGATCGTTTGTTCAGTCAAATAACCGATTATTTTGATACTAAAAGCAAAATTAAATGAGTAAACGTGGTCGTCGAATAACATTTCACGAATATTTGTTAACTTGTGTTGGGTCTGTGATACTTCCTATTATTATTGACATTCCGCCAACTCGAAAGTGTTCGCAAAAATTAATATTGTTGTTAAAATTGAAAAAGAATGCACATTAAAGATAACATATATTTACATGGATTATTCTTCAAATTTACCTCCGTTTACCTCCGAGGTGCATGCTCTTTGAATCTCTATTAAAGAATGTATTTTAATGTTCTCACATAATTTGAATAAATTCTTAAAATGTTCTTTGGAGGGATGATATCGGAACGAACCAAATCGCTCGTGAAAGCCATTCCAAACCCCTAACTGCAGACGCTGAACTGATTCTCCCACGGCATTATCAACTGGAACTCCAAGGTAGTAACTGTCGGGGTAGTAACTTACGTGGCTCAGGGCATCAATAATTGATTGCCGACGTGCCGTATTTGTGCGCTATTATTCAGGTAATTCGCAATGTCGGCTGTCGTCCGTTGTTCTACATTGAGGCGTTGACAGAAGACTCGTCGCAGGTCGTTGGCGGCTTCCCTACGCACTAGAGTGTCTTTCGTTGTTAACAGCTTAAAACCTGCGTCTATGCTCGCCACGTCTGTTTCTTTGGTCACTTCAGGGAGTCCAATGCCCGCGTTCTCCCTTGCCGTATATCGGTAGTGTAACGACGCATTTAGGGGCAGATTCAGGGTCTCTCGTGCGAACGCCCGGATATGCTGATCGATTGTTCTGGCCTCTTTTTTACTTATAATGTCTAGCGACATAGGGAAAGGCAGGCGGGGGATCAGGAACTGTTGTAGGGCATCGAGCTTTTGCCACGGGGCAAGTTTCGCTCCTCTGATTAGCTCCATTTCTTCAGTCAGAAGCTCGTATGAAGCTATCGTCCGGGACGGTGTTATGGCCTATGGGCTTGCCCAGGATCCTTGTGCTGGTGGCCCCCGACAGCTTCCGGATGGGAGTGCCATCGATGTCAAGTTGGTGCCCGGTAGACGCATGTCAAGGCCGCCGCAGTGAACAATGCGTGGGAGGTAGTTGCCGAGAACCAGGTGTGGGGCCCACACGGGCTGAAGCCAGATCTGGTGCTCCAGAACCGGACGGCAACCGAAGTCCTCATCGTGGACGTGACCTGCCCCTTCGAGGGCAGCCGAGGGGCCATGGATAATGCAATTATTGCTGTCACTGCAGTGTCTCTGACCGTCTTTGGTTTCCCGACGGTGACAAAATTTTTGACACTAGCTACATCACATGGTCGAATTCAGCCACTGTCTGGAGGAGAATTCTAGCGGCTTGCTGCCCTGATCAGTAGTTTTCCGTGTTTTTCACCATCAACACCAGGCTATTTCCGGGGCAGTACCATAGCAAACAGGCCACGGACCGCGCGCTATCTTTCCTTCCTCTTCTTTGCCCTATCCTCTCCTTTACACACATTTACCCTTATATGCATTTCACTACCCCACATGTCGGGAGACCAGTCGGAAGCTTCGAGCTTGTTCTGGCAGGGGCGGTGTCCCACTCGAGGGAGATGCCTGGTTGGGGAAACCCCGCGAGTCGACGTGGAGGTCGGTCCATCCAGCGGAGGGAGATCACCGACACTTCCCCCGATAAAGCATGCACTACGCTTACGGGACTAACGACTTTAGCAGTTGACGTACCGGAAATCACCAATTAATAAATGCAAGCTAACAGGCAGAGGAATATACATTTCACGAAGCGATGCGGTCTTGGGCGAGGCTCGACTGTCTTACAACCTGTCCAAATTTTCTTTTGGCCTGAACCAACCAGTTTATAAACGGAATGTATAATTCGGATAGACATAAGTAAAGAGAATAAGGTAAATGGATAAGAAAACTAGAGAGCAAAGATTGTCGAAATATAGACAATCGATGTCTAGAGTTCGACGGAAATTTTGGGGTTCCTGTTACTGGAAAAGTGGTTATTTTTCAAAACGTCGTTCTGTTGGCCCCTCTTTTTTTCAAAATAGAAGTTTAGCCACAACTTTCAGTGAATTAGTGACAATGTACAAAACAAAAATACTGAAACAAGATTTTCTCAAAAACGGCTTCAATTTTGTATCTATTTATTTACCTCTCAATTTTGTATTACTCTTACTTACTCTCAATTTTGTATCTATTTCTTAGAGCCCTGCGAATTTGAAACGAATTCTTTAAATTTTGGAGGTTACATAAAGTCCCTAGAACAGGGGTTCCCAAACTTTTTTACCATGCCCCCGTCGGTCAATAGCAAAACTTCTCACCCCCTTGCACATTTTTTTAGTAATGAATAAAAGAAGTGTTACATTGAGTAACAATACATTTATTTTTTACTCTTTATAATTTTACAATTATTTTTTTTACCTCTTGTTGAAATGTTCGTATTTTTGTAGGATCGGTCAATCAAATGGAATACGATTTATGCCTACTTAATATTACAAATTTAAATTTAAATTAAACAGGGGACAAGACAAATCAGTGGGAAGGATGAGCTTGCATTGCTTACCACTTTCTCTGTCCTTGGTTGAGTAGCAGAATGTGCAGAAAGTAAATCATTAGCAATGTCAAGTTCACCCCGATACTTTGTTTTAATTGCAACAAGTGCTGAAAATGATTTCTCGAAAAAATTGCTCAATACTGCATAGCAAACAACACTGAGGAGGTTCGACGCTATCCTTAAGCATGGAAATTAACCCATTTTTAATATAACCATCGTTTTACTTGCGTTTTTTGAGCTTATCTTGGACGATATCTTATATCACAAACCACACAATGCAACAAGGAAACTGAAACTAGTGATACTACAGAATGGCACAGACTTTCCCGTATTAGTTTTCTGTTTCCTTTGGTCTTGGCTAGCTATTCGGACATGCCACAAACTCATGCCAGCTCCCATCTATCGCCAGCCAAAGTACATTTTTTGACCTATTCTGAATTTCCCGGTTGAAATGCTAACGTATGGATAGATAAGTGACCTTTCTTTCAGTGAATATATGTATGTTCTATACCTCGCAACACGGACAAACATAATGATTATCAAATAGGTTTTGAATAATTTCTAAATGTCGAATTTGTAAACACAAACTCTACTAAATAAAACATTTGCCACCATCTTGTAGTTCACCAACAATGTAGTTTTCAAATATCCCTTGCGGCACTGTTGCGCAAATTTCAATAAAGCTTTGCGGCTTGTTCGATAGAAATACATCATACGTTGAGAATACAAACTGTAAATTGTAAATTTAACAAACATTTTTTAATAAATTATTATAAAATACTATTTTTGTTTGATGTATTAATCTTGTCGAATCCGATTTCCTTTATAATCGTCCTAAATGTAAAGAATAACATTATGCGACTAATTTTGACGCCAAGTTACTGCACAAATACCCATATTTTGGAAAAAATCAACATGATCTTATTTGAAGATATGTTTTTGATGAGCATATTTAATTAAGAAAACAAGGCACATACCTTCCATCCTTTTAGCGGTGATTCTGATATTCAAAATCACTCTTCTCGAATCTATACCAATGCACTGGACAAATTTCAATATGACCAACTTGCGCAGTCCTAAAGTTTTCAAATCGAATAACTCTAGGACACCACTATTAGCGAATAGAAATCGACGCTTTTAATATATTAATTAAATACAGTAATTTATTAAAAAATCGTTAAATTTACTTACATTTTATTGGCGGAACATTCCAACTTGGCAACATTGACATCAAAACAAGAACTAATTACATATAAATTATTACATTTATCATTAATTCTTTATCATATAATTAATTATTTATCACCACCGCTTATTATAAATTACTATTTTTGTTCAATACTTAACAGTTTTCTTCCACATTTCATTGAGAAACCAACATCCATGCTATCGCCCCCCATAGTACATTTTTTGACATTTTCTTAATTTTTCGGTTTCCTAATGGTAGAACGGAAATATATTTTTAAAGAATATTGAAGAGAAGTAAAACATCCTCCTGAACGGCAATTTTCTTTGAGAAATTTGTAGCCATTTTGAAGAAAATGGCGTTTAAGCTCTACTCTAAATGCAAGCTTTGTAGCTCTTTTTCACAGAAAATGTTTGAGTTTTCGAAAAACATCATTAGAAGTCATCATAAACTCACAAATACAATTGTGTTTACAACTTGCTGGAAATGGGCATATTAATGGTGTGTCAGATCTTTCAAAAACATTACATTTATGTAATTTTTTCAAAAAACGAAAAAAATACCCAAAAATGAAATTTACGGCATATTAAAGAGTGCAATTAGCACTATCCGTTCGAAAAGTTTGAAGAACAAATTTCGAACCATTTATGAGAAAATGGTATTTGAGCATTTCTGAAAAATGTGGAATTTTCAGCCTAGTTTTCTCAGAAAACGGTTGTGTTTTCGAGAAATTTACTTAACACTAGCGTACCCGTGCGAGAACTCTCGCATGTTAAATCCCACCCTTTTCCTATCCATTTGCCTATCCTTTCCATAAAGGAGAGGAACTACTTATGTACTTACAGAATATCAAACAAAATAACAATGCAATTGATGTTTGAAACAAATTTTCAATTAAAGTTTATTCAACATTATAGAGAGATGTTCTTGAAACAATTCATACTTCTTTAAAAACAACATTTGAAGAAATGTTTCAATCTTCCTTGAGAGTTAGCTTTTCGCTTTCCTTGATAGTCACAAACATAATAGAAAAGGCTTTTACTCTCGAGAAAGCCAAGTAAAGTAGTGCGAAAATACCGGATCGGGCAAGAACAGACCTACTCATTGTAATATTATTTAACTTTCCTTGATTTGTTATGAAGAACCGAGTGGGTTTTGGAGAGTCAGGTACCAGCTTTCTGGGGTGAGAAAATTGAAAAATTATTTGTATACTAAAAAGTATTGAATTATTTTCTGCATCCATTTCGTACCTCAAGAAAAGCAATTCAGAGCCAAAAAATAATCAAACTAATGTTTTCACCTTTGAGTACTAAATACCATTTGTTAGCATTAGAAACAATTTAGTAGGCATTAGTAAGCCCACTTCGGTACATGGGAATGTTGCTCAAACGATATTTGCATTTTTAATATCTTAACGAACCGACACCTTGAAGTTTAATATCAAACGGTGTTTTATTTACAATATGAGTTTGCAGCTGCGCGTTGGTGTACATACTTTCAGATACCGCCAACATTTAAATCGTGCGTTTGGACTGCGATCGTTGGCAGTTGTCGGGTGACTTGCACTATTCTTTCTATAATTTTAAATTTAGTTGTTTTTTAATTGATTCATGTAGTATTGTAGGCTAGCGCGTTTTGATTTTTGTTTTCCATTTATTTCAAGCTATTTTACTTTAGCTTCTTTAAAACGTTTGTTCTTTGTGTTGTGCCTTAGCACAAGTTTTCCTCCACTACCTCTGCGTACCCGTGCGAGAACTCTCGCATGTTAGACACCACACTCAACCTTCTATTTTCATTCTAAGAGGGAAAGTAGTTAACGAAACGTGTTTATTTATTTAAAATCTATAAAGGTAACTTGCAATGTACTAACACAATTACAAATAAATATAAAAAACAATGCAATTAATATGTAAAAGAAATTTTCAATAAATATTTATTCCGTATCATGGAGAATTTGCTTGAAACAATTCCCAAAACTTACTTAACGACATTTGAAGTAATTATTCAATATTCTTTGTCAGTTAGGTTTTAGTTTTTCGTGATAGTCACAAAAATATTAACTTTTTACTTTTGAGAAAGCTACGTGTCTGAACCCGTTGACTTGAAAATTTCATCGAATGATAACGAAAATACAGGTAAAACAGTACAGGTAAAACACAAACACAGTCTTCACTCTTCACTGAACACCCACACGCTTCCACAATTAAGTACACAGCACTTACAGACCATGAAAAAACGTTAATTGAATAGTTTCACTACACGCATAAGAAACAATCTTCATAGATATAGGTATCAAGCAACTATAATAGTTCTTCTAGTTGTTGCTGGAGAGCAAATCTTGAATTAATGATTATGCAAAAAACCTCGTCAGACTGCACAAACTACGGTGTTAACAGAAAGCGTAAATAAAGATTGTCGAATCTAAGACTTCTAAGCGTGTCGCCCCAAAAATTGCTACCAGCAGGAAGGGCTGAAAAATTGAGGTGGCCTTGATAGAATTGAAGCGTGGAACCAAAAGGTTAATTGAATGGATCGAAGAATGTCTCATCTTGTAGATTATGGTGTGAAAATCGTTTCTTTGAGGCGCCTCAAAATTTTACTTTTCAAGGCTCTAAAACGCTTTGTTTATGAGTTATTTGCCGATATAAGTTGACATGTGATGAGGATTGCATTTTACATGAATATTTCCACGTGTTTTTTTTAAAGAAATCATCCATATTTTTAAAGTCAATGTGGAATTCGTCAAGTCTCCGTGAAATTCTCTTTCTTTAGAGCCCTCATTTATAAAGATTGGTTGTGTGTGAGAGCCGGAACCCAAAGGTATACTACTGAAATAATACAGGAGACGATTATTTAAGGCACATATTCTCATTAATATAATAATGTGAACAAATTGACGCCAATGTAAATAGTAACGACGTGAGAGTCATGTCAAAAAAATTCATTTTTATAATTTTAGGAAAAACAACAACAAAGAATAGAATAATATGGCGTTTAGGTCATCTCATAGAGTTCATTAGACACTGTCCTTACCAAAAGTTTAAAGAAAAATCTGAAGCCGTCTTCCAGAAAATCTTGTTTTTGTAATTTTTTAAAATTGCACATATCGCACGCACTATTGCGCGAAAACTAGTAAAGTTATAAAAAATATGCAAGACCTTAAAGAAAGAACTAATTTTGGAGAACAAATTTCATTTGAATATCTTCAATTTTGTACTTGTAGGAAGACGCCGAAAAAAATTTGAATTTTTTCAATTTTTAAAAATCAATGTTTTTGACCAACATGAAACCTATGCCATTGTCTTAAACGACCTTCAGACTATACAACAAAATTTCGTCAAAATTGTTGGCGCCTTTTTTTTTGTTGTTGTTGTTGAAAATTTTGAAAAGGTTCCAGGGGCTTCATGTAAAGTACACCCTAAAATTAAAATATGTTTCAAACTCAAGGGGCCACGAGATCAGTCAGATTCATCGGGGAATATCAATTTTGGAGAAAATCGGCTGAACGGTTTAGTCGCTAACGTTGTTCACTTACAGACGTTTTGCTTTCAATTGGTTTTTCGGTATCAAGGACCCACGAAATAGGGATTCTGGCTGCACCGCGTCTTAGAGGATTTTTTTAAATATTTAGCAACTGGATTTATCCACGTTTTCGTTATCAGGTATTTTTTTCTGCCGAAAATCCGCCGTACAACGATTTGACTGAAGATTGAAAGGTCTGTTACTCCGCTTTAAACGTATTAGCTCAGTAATTAAACCGAAGCATGAAAAAAATTTGTTTCCTGTAAATAATAATTCGTTAAGGTAATTTTTATATTCATTATTTGCTGTTTGTAGCAGTGACTGCATTTTTTGTCAGATATAAACAGTACTTATTCATTTTGAAAATATAATGCATGTACAGTTTATACAATAGTATTCCCTTGGAAATATCTTTGTGATTTATATTAACTTGTAATATTCCTCATCTTCGTGGAATGTTTTTTCAAAGAATGTGATTATCATTTTTGACATTTTTTTATTTCTAAATTGTAGGGCTGACAGATGGTTCCTCTCTGTGAACACAGATGTGACACCTAGAGCATATCATGGTCTATGTGCACTTGATAGTCTCATATACATGATTGGTGGTTTTGATGGAAATGAACACTTCAACTCAGTTCGTTGTTTCAATCCAATTACTCGAAAATGGAAGGAACGTGCCTGCATGTACCATGCCAGATGTTACGTGAGTGTCTGTACATTAGGTATGTTTTCAAACTGTAAAATACTCTCATTTAATTATTTTGTTCCAATATACAAAACATTTATTTTTATACATTCATTACTATTATGCTGGAAGAAAAATAATGTAACAAAACAAAGATATATAATGAATCAGTTTATGTTTGCATTGTATACATTTAAAAAAATATTTAATACGCCTGTAACAAGTAATGTACTTCAGCTTCCGGGTCAATGACCCCCATCTCGATCAGGTTTTTGTCCAGTTTCCCTGATCCATAGAGCAAATGCTGAGATGGCCCCTTGTTTTGCTTCTGGACGTAAATGTAGCTTCACTGTGCGCACGTTTTGTTGAGCACTCCTTTTGCTTGTAGTTCATTTACAGTTGAAATTGATTTTCTATAACTCGGGAAAAAACATTTTTCAAATATCTTTATTTTTCTAAAATAATCATTTTCTAAATTAATTTTTTCGTTTTTTTTTTTTTTTTTTAAATAAAATTCTGGCCCTCAAGAAAATGTGTGCAGATAAATTTCTTTCCCCACACGTCATATACAGTTTTTACTGTTTTTCTTGACAAAATAAATAAAAAAAAATAGAACACCTTGAATATTAATATCTTTATTAGGCTTGCTGCTTAACCAGGAACAAGTCTTGGGCTTTTCATCATTCAGTACATAATGATAACATTAATTTTTAACTTTTATTATGTATAAAAAATAACATTGCTTGTTGCAAATTAGCAATTTTTCTTTTCAAGAGGGTCCAATTCAAAATATTTCATACTATTGAAAATTAAATTTGGTACAATTTGTCAGAGAGAAACTTAGCTACCTATGAATCTCAAGGGTGTTTGTGCACATTTTTGATATTTATAAGAAAACTCTCTTGAGATGTGAAAGTAACTAATAAGTCTGCAGGATCCACAATTTCCTGAAGTTTGAGAAGCTTATGAAATTGAACTTCCAAAGGTTTTAGTAAAGTTTGGCTACTATATCACACAAACTAGAGTAGTAAGACCACAACTGAAAAAATGCTGATTTTGAGTTTGTCATCCTTTGAAGATGGCACCATAGACTTCAGTTAGTATAAAAAGCTTGATAGTACAAACCAGATTTTCAATAGAATCAATACAATTCAGTACAATTCAGTTTTTATTTCAATACTGTACCTGGTTTTGTATTATAATTGGAAGGTTAAAAATCCTCTCCAGAAAAACTGTTTTGAATTATATTCTTATTACTGTAGGTGTGCAATATATTTCAAATGTAATTTAAAACAGGAAAATTTACTTTTATATGTAATCAAATAATTTCAAAATGCTTGAGGTAGCAATAGCACCCTTGATATGGGAAAGGTACTATAAATATGCTATTTGTTTAAAAATATTGAATTTTTTAGTCAACAAACAATTGTACTATATCTACCTAAAAAGTTTTAAGAAATAATTTTTTTAAGGTGTTCCATATGCTCTTAGTTATGCCTTTTGAAATTGATCCTAATTCATTTTCAAGAAATTTATTGAACAGATTTCTTGAAATTTAAATTTGGAAACACACAATTCGGATAAACTTTTTATGGATGGCCCTTTACATGAAAACGATAGTGAAGTATTATGTTTCAGACCACCTCTGATGAACTTACTGCCTGCTTCAGGAGGAAGGATCTATGCAATGGGAGGTTACAATGGCCGAACAAGAATGAATTCTGCTGAAAGATACAATCCTAACAGCAATCAATGGGAAATTATTCCTTCTATGCAGAGACAACGTTCTGATGCCAGTGCAGCAGCTCTGAATGACAAGGTACTTCATATTACATTCCCAAAAAACTCTCTATAATGCAAATTTGTTATAACAAAATATGTTTGCTACACAAATTCTCTCATTTAACAAGAGTAAGATGTAGTATAACTAATTACATTTTCAGATATATATTGTTGGTGGATTCAACGGCCAAGAAGTTTTAAGTTCTGCTGAAATGTTTGATCCACTAACAAATCAATGGTCATATATTCACCCAATGACTAGTGCACGCTCAGGAGTAAGCCTAGTAGCATACAAAGGTTGTTTGTATGCCTTGGGAGGATTCAATGGTTTCACTCGTTTGAATACAGGTGAGTATATATTCATACAGTTGGTCATTTGAGGAGACACATCTCAAATAGGTCCATTCCTCTGAAAATGTAATAAAATATAAATTAGAAATTAAATAGAGAATTTTTTTATTGTTTCAGGAGAGAAGTATGATCCATCACAATCCTTGGATTGGCATGAAGTGACAGAAATGTTCAGTCCTCGAAGCAACTTTGCTACTGTAGTCCTGGATGACATGATATTTGTCATTGGTGGATTTAATGGTAACATGTCCAGCAGACCAAATTGCAGACAACAGTAAAAGCAATTTTTTCGATTTTATTTGCTTATCAGTCGAGATTTCATAAGTTGAATTTAGAATTTCTATCGAAACTAATCAATAATTTGGCATGTACAGTAAACAAATTTTGATGTAGTCAGGTAATAATATTGTTTAATATAGTGTTATTTCATTAGAGCTTGCCCCAGCGGGGGCGGAGTCCCGCTGGTGGGAGATACCTGTATGGAGAAACCTCGCAACCCAACGTGTAGGTCGGCACCGGATCTCACAATTCAGCGGGGAAAGAACATTACCACCTCCCGCGATTTAAAAATACTTGCACCACCCTTAAGGGACTAATGGCCGTACCAGTTGACGCGCCCGGAATCCAGTCAGAATAGAACACCTATTTTATATAAACTAGTGGTGCTACAACAGCACTTACTTTCCCGTATTAGAGGAAACAGCTAAGTAGTACTGTAATATTGCACTTTATGCGCTACTAACATCTTCGCTTGGAACTCACTATTTCCATTGCAGTGTTGTCAGAACTATGTGAATTCTACAACTTCACAAAAATAGAATGCAAAAGTTTTGTAACCCTGTATTGGAAAAAGAAGCCTGATACCCTGGAAATATAGAAATGCCTTCCATTGGGCCATGATTAGGGAAGAGTATTTTAAAACCATGCAACAAATTCTCTACTCACTACAAATGGTACAGCATTTGGTGCAAAACTAAATATTTGCCTGCAAATATCAACATAAATGAGACAATTATAACTCCTTTTCATACAGCTCCATTAGGTCACAACAATGACACTAATTCACAGATATTCGCGAGCGCAAAGTGAATTCCATTGTTGCAGACCCTGCATTGTCGCTATTCTGAGAGCTATTAATTCTTTTTACTTATTTCAAATATTTCAAAATAAACAATTTCTAAAATATTAATGTGTAAGTCTATAACAAAGTTCGAATGTAAGAAACGAAGAAAGAAATAATATACAAAATTGCACATTCTAATTTACGACGCATCCAGCTGTCCGAAGCGCAGTAAATTTACAGCGGCCTATTACGTTTGTCACAAAATTAAAGAAAAACTACTCGTATTTTGAAAAAATTAAGCATGACCGTATTTATTTTATTTATTTATTTGTCAAAAAACAGAAACAGAATGGCACAGACTTTCCCGTATTAGTTTTCTATTTTCCTGGGTCTTCGCTAGCTATTCGGAATTGCCACATACTCTTTCTTGCCAGCTACCATCTATCATCGCCAAAAGTACATTTTTTTGTCATTTTCTTAATTTTTCGGTTTCCTATTGGTAGAACAGAAACATTAATTTTAGAATATTAAAGAACACAAAAACCTAGCCGTAAATGGCAATTTTCTTTTAAAAATTATGTGCCGTTTAAGAGAAAATGGCGTTTTAGCACTACTAAAAATGCGAAATTTGAAGCTCATTTTCACAGAAAATTTTTGAGTTTTCAAAATACTTTATTTGAAGTTATTTGAAGCACTTACACTCACAAATATAATCATCTTTACAAATTGCGGATAATGTGCATATTAAAGATGTGAGAGATCTTTCAAAAAATTTACATTTATATAATTTTTGAAAAAAACAAAAAAAAACCTCAAAATAAACTTCATGCTATACTAATGAGTGTAATTATCACTATCCGTTACAAAAGTTTCAAGAAAAAAATTGCAGCCATATACGAGAAAATGACGTTTGAGCATTTCTGAAAATGCCGAAATTTGAGCTACTTTTCAAAGAAAACGGTAGTGTTTTCGAGAAACTTTACTTGACATTATTTAAAGCCTATATACTCGTAAATATAATAATGTAAAAAAATCGCCGATAATGTAAATATTAACGACGTGAGAGACAAGTAAAAAATTTACATTTTTGTAATTTTTGAAAAAACCAACCGATAGACCAAAATGGCTTTTATGTCATTGATAGAGTACATTTACCACTATCCCTACCAAAAGTTTAAAGAAAAAAATTTGGAGCCGTTTTTGAGAAAATTTTGTTTTTGTAATTTTTTAAAATTGCACATATTGCACGCAATATTGCACGAAAACTACCAGAATTGTGAAAAACATTTACATGACCTTTATTAAAGAACTCAATATGCAGAACAAATTTTATTTGAAGAAAAAATCTCTATCTTCAATTTTGTAGTTGGAGAAAGACGCAGAAAAAAATTCAAACTTTCACAATTTTCCAAAATTCAGAGCTGTACGTGAAAATCGGACCTATGCCATGTTAAAAAGTGTATTTTCCTCTATTCATACAAGAAATTTAAAGAAAAAATTTGGAGCCGTTTTTGAGAAAATGTTGAAAATCCCCGTGGGGCTTCATATAAAGTACCCCCAAATTTTAAAGAATCTTTTTCAAAATCACAAAGCTTCGACTAGAATCAGATCGACTGGGGAATATCAATTTTGAAGAAAATCGACCGAACGGTTTAGGCGCTAGCGTTGACCACAGACGGACAGACGGACGGAATGCCGTCAATCGATTTTTAAGTATAAACTAAAATAAATATTAACGACGTGGGAGACCAGCCAAAAAAAAGCACATTTTTTTAATTTTTGAAAAAAACAACAACAACAAAAGAATAGAGTAATATGGCGTTTGTGCCACCTCTTAGGATACATTAGGCACTATCCTTACCACAAGTTTAAAGAAAAATTTGGAGCCGTTTTTAAGAAAATATTGCTTTTGTAATTTTTTAAAATTGCACCTTCACCTCCCCTGAACATATTGCACACAATGTTGCGCAAAAACTACTAAAATTTTCAAAAAAATGTTCATGACCTTAAAGAGAGAACTCACTATGGAGAACAAATTTTATTTGAAGGAAAAATCTCTATCTTAAATTTTGTAGTTGTAGGAAGATGCCCAAACAAATTTAAACTTTTGCAATTTTCGAAAATCCAGAGTTAACCGCGAAATTAGGACCTATTCCACCTTAAGTGTATTTTACTCTATTCTTTCAAGAAATTTAAAGAAAAAATTTGGAGCCGTTTTTGAGAGAATTTTGAAAATGTCCGGGGGGCTTCATGTAAAGTACCCCCAAATTTCACTGAATCAAAAATCTTTTTCAAAATCTCAAAGCTTCGACTCGAGCCAGATCGACAGGGGTTTCTTCAATTTGAAAAAAATAGTCCGTATGGTTTAGGCGCGGTTCACAGACGGACAGACGGACATTTGCTTTCAATGGGTTTTTCGGTATCAAGGACTTACAAAACTGGGATTCTGGCTAGACCACGTGTTAGGGAACTTTTTTCTTAATTTAGCAACAGGATTTATCAACTTTTTGGTTATCAGGGCCCGGCAACGAATTTTTTCTGCGAAAATTGACCTTTTTTCGCACAGCTTTACATAACTTTCCCTATACTACGTATCACTCCGTGCATACGTACGTATGCGGGAAAGTAAAAATTGCCTATATTTCACGTAAAATTACGCGAAAACTTTTCATACACACACGCGCACACACACGCACACACACACACACAATATATACTTTATTTTATTTCAAGATCTGTCTTTAAAGAACGAATGTTTGAGCAAAAAAATCTGTGTTCAATATTGTAGTTGTAGGAAGATCCACTTGAAAAATTTGAACTTTTGCAGTTTTTTAAAAATCAGACATTTCAATTAAAATGAGACCCACGCCATTCTTCTAAGCTAACCAATAACAAATTTTAATAAAAAAATTGGAGGATTTTTTTAAAAAGGGCTCAGTAGTCCCGAGGAGCTATCCCACATATTTTGTGAAATTGAGTTATTGGCACTGAATGTAACTTCAAATCTTTTCTTAGTGTAATATGTTATTAAATCCAGTATAGAATTATATGCAAGTGTACTGTTTTAAATTGCCCTGATTTATATTTTGAAAGTTCTAATAAAACCCTCAATATCTCAGAATTAGGTCAATGTGGAATAGCCTCTTGTTCTACTGAGCCCTTCAATTTTGAACATGTTGAGGCTTCATGCAAAAGTACCCACAAAAAACAGATATCTGTTTCAAACACCCAGAGTTTCGAGTATCTTTAAACCAATTCTGGAGACAATCGTCTGTATGGTTTAAGCGTTGACCGCAGACAAGACAGTCCGTGTCCATCTCTGGTGTTTCGTTTTGCCATCAATCGATTTTTCGGAATCAAGGATCCACGAAACACGGATTTTGACTACACAGCGTGTTAGAGGAAGTCATTTCCTATAGATAGGATGGAAATTTATCGACCTTTTTCCTTGCCACGGCCCAGCAGTAGGAGTTTTCTGGCGAAAATTCGCCGATTTCGGGCCCATGATTACAATACTTTCTCTTCTTACGAAGCAAGGTGAGAAAGTAAAAACATTTAATCTCCAACTTCAAATGTGTTTCCAATGCATCAACTATCATTTTCTACAATGCTTGATTCTTTGCCTTTTTATATAAGTAGTAGCCCCGCTCAGTCTGCATTATTTGGGTTTAGTAACAAAGCAAAATTCAAACTGGTGTAAAGATAAGGGTCTTCAATTTGCCACATTTGTTTAGCTTATGTTTTTCCTTCCTTATTTACCTTTGCCATTTTCAATCAAATTAATTTGTTGGCGACACTATCATGCTCTTTTTCCTCTCTCTCCCTATCTCCCCTTTTTCCTACATTTATTATCTTCCTTTCAAATGACAAAAGAAATATTGGATTTAGTAGTTTTGATTAACAGTGGTTGTTTGATTCAAGAAACTCAATGGCTTCCATTTCAGAATACTAAGTAGCCTACATATCGTTTGGGTAAGACAAGTTTAATTATTGAGCTCCTGTATGCATCCAATTTATAGGAAATCAAACCAAAAACTTGCAATTATTTTGGTTAATTTCTTTTTTGTGAATAGTATTTCTTCTTGATCAGAGGAATGGAATTGCACTTCCCTGGCCATGCCCATGAACCTGATTATCACAGATAATGTCACTTAATTGCAGAGCAGCATGTTACATTTTCTAAAATAGAATGTCATGGTGCTCATGGTTTTCATGGTATCTATGTTGTTGTGTATTGGGTTGTGTAGTGGAAAATGTCAGATAGATTAGGAAAATGCTGTGGACAGTACCTGATTATCACAGATAACGTCACTAAATTGCAGAGCAGCATGTTACATTTTCTAAAATAGAATGTCATGGTGCTCATGGTTTTCATGGTATCTATGTTGTTGTGTATTGGGTTGTGTAGTGGAAAATGTCAGATAGATTAGAAAAATGCTGTGGACAGTATCTTCCCTATATCTACTTTTCTGGCACTTATTTTGTTAGTTTTCGCTAGTTAGTCTATGGTTTCAGTGCTAGTAAGATGACATTGGTGAAATGCTGTGAATAACTACTCTTTTTCAGACATTTACATGAACTGACTCAGTTAATCAGATTGACAATAATTAAACCTAATTTTGTAATGAAACAACACATTAACACATTGACTGCCGTTGACTTGAAATGAAACGTTCGACAGAGCCACCTGAGAAATACAGTGTAGGACCAGTATGAATGTAAAATGCTTATAAGCGTCAGAGGCACCGCTGCACATCTAAACTTGACACTTTAAAGCAGTCACTGGCAGTGAATGTGTTAAGCAAGTATTTTGATACTTTTTCTGTAAGGGGCAATGCGTTTTATATTTATTTTTATTATGAACTTACAAAGCACAAATAAAACTTTTTTAACTATGAAAATGTTCTCTGTCAGCACTATGCTATGCTAGTTTGCATGGACATTTTTTCCTCAATTTAATTTATATAATTTTATTTATTTTATGTAGTATTAGAGAAAGTGATGATTGATACTTCACCACAACGTATATGATTACTTCTTGTATGATATTAATACCTTCCCTCTCTTCAAAAAATTCTTCATCAAAACAAATACCTTTTAATTTTTGAAAATTCAAAAGTCTTACTGAAATGGCACTTATATCATAGAATTCAGTGTAATGTCCTCTACAAAAAGGTTCAAAGAAAAAACGTGAACCTGTTTTTGAGAAAATCTTATTTATGTATTTGTGAGAAATTATCATGAGTTCACTCAAAATTATGTGAAAACTAATATTTTGAAAAAAGTGTTCATGAACTGATTTAAAGATTAAAAAAATGAGGAATAGATTTGCATAAAGAAAGAGATTTTTAGCTTCAATAGAATGGTTCTTTTTCTTTTTTTAGAGCAAAAATGTGTATTTTAATAAGCAATGATTAAAACAAAATCAGATAAAAGTTCATGTTCACCTATTGTTTCAGGAACAACAACGATAGCTTACGTTGAATGTTATGATGCAGAAACTAATGAATGGTATGATGCCTCTCCCATGAATCTGAATCGAAGTGCTCTCAGTGCCTGTGTTATACCAGGATTGCCTAATGCAAGAGAGTATTCCTATCTCTCTAAGGCTCAAGAAATTGGCCAAGGAGCTTCCAGTGATGCTGCATCTCACTGATAACAGCATCAAAGAACAACTTCTAACATAATAGTAAGAGGATATTTGAGAAAAACGAATAGTTTAAGGAGGCAAGACAGACATTAAGATGCTTATGATACAAAACAGACAACTTGAAATAATTTGCAAAGCAATGACTCATTTATAACAGCTTCTGCTTTTGCGAGTTATTAATAAATGATATTGTTAAAAATATACCCACAAGAAAATTATGGTCAGCACAAGAATAAAAAAAAAGGTTGATAATGTCCTTATACATGTGTTTATAGTACCTGCTTCAAAATTCAAAGCTACGAGTTTCATTTTGTGTTAAAGTGAAACGCTATTTTTCAACTGTAAGACTACACAATGAATTCACTTTCTCACTGACATTGTAGTTTTTCAGTTTTTAATAGTTCAGAGGTATTTACAACTTAAAAGACAACTCATCACGTTTTAAACATACACAATTTTAAAATTGTAAGGAAAAAAATTGACTTTAATAAGGGAATTATTTATTACACAATGTTAGTGTTTTCTTTTCAACTCCTTCAGTAACTTATTAATACACCATTAGATATTTTTTGGCTAGTCAGTAGCTCAAATAGACAAAATGGTAAAATGAAAAATGATAATAGAAAATAAGTGAAAATTAAATGATGCTTTGTCATATAAATCTAAACTATCAGTTTTTACACTTTTTAATCTTGGATATATAATGAGTTAATCTTAGCACTAAATAGTTTTCAGAAGTTTATAGGAAATTATAACATTAATTAAAAGCAAAAAGTTCTAAGCATGTGAACAATACAAATGTCTAATAAACACCAAATATAAATCACACATCTTCTACTAACTGAAAAGAAGTTTTAAGAAAATTGTATGTTGTATATTGCAATTTCTTAATCATATTAATGATTCATTAAGTGCCCTTTAAAAAGTTTTCTGACTTGAAAAATTAATTTAAACTTAAAATTGATTATAAATAGATATGTATAAAAAGACAGTGAAAAAAGAAGACATCCTTCTTGATTAAACATCTGGAAATCTTATGTTCATGTGTTGAAAAATACTTACAAAAATACCAGCTACTGAATTTAAAATGCAAATAAGGTTATTCCATTGTAATAGAAAATAAATAATTTCTTTGTGGTTATTTATATCCAAATATTCCATTTTTTATTAGTTTTAAAATGAAATCTCCTTTTCTTGAAATTGTAAATTCCAGTACTGCATAGACTTGCTTTCTGTCATTTAAAAAGTGAGCTATTTCTTAGTTAAGTAATGATAACAAAGAAATTTTGGAAAGCTCATAATTGGGTTTTCAAAACATTAAAATCTCCTGTGTCTTTCTCTGTTTCTATTATGCAGAAAATTATGGCTAAATAAGGAAGATGAGCCATTCTATTTTGTTTTTAAAGGATTTTGAAGCCACAATGAAAACTCCATTTTATTAAACTTTCATGAAGCTGTTATGGATTAGGCAAGGTTTTGCATTCTTTGAAAATTAAAATAAAAAAATACTCTTAAGTATGTGAACTGAACTTTAAAGAGTACCTAATGAAATGAATAGAAGTTGAACTATACCGAAGTTCAAATAAAAGTTCTACAAGATAAATGAATCTAATGCCAAGCACGTTGTTTTCAAATGTCTTTAAAAAATCAAACTCCCTACACAGGATGCAGTAAAAGGACAACATATCCTGGATGATATGGTATAGTTAAATGACAATAACATGATGCAAATTATGTTATGTACTATGTTTATTTTTTAAGTTTGTATTTGTATACCTTAGAAAGTTTAAGACTTTTTATATTTTTTAATAATAACAGGCATGTTATTTATTTATGTCAAGATAAACATATCAAAGACAATAAAGATGATTTTAACATCATATCATCAAGAACGAAAATATGATGTAATCAGAACATACAAATATAATTTGTTTTATATTTTAAAATATATGAACTTACTTATTTATACCTTTTAAAACTGGAGTTATACAAGTTAGCAATCGTAGTACATGAATTATATTGATTCCAAAACACTTTTCAGTGTTTTGAAATCAGTAAAATTCCATAGCACATTTAGCATTTCAGAAGTCTGCAAATGAGTAGTCAATGCTTGTTTAGTTTCTGACTGAAGATTCCTGGATGACACATGCCATGTCTGTATATTTTGAAATTTGTCTTATTGTATATATTATAATTTATTTCTGTCAAATTTTCTTTGCATTCAGAATAAATCAAGAAAACACCTTTAAAAATAATTGTTTATTTTGTAATGGAAAATAGATTTTACAATTCATAGATAATGTAGAAAAAAATTACCTTAGGTTTCATCCTAATGTATGAAAAATATTCAAGTGTGTAGAATAAACATGTTCAAAATAATAAAATATATTCTATACAGAAAGAGGAATTAGTAAATTTATGAGCAAAATATATAACAATAGTACTATATAATTGTTCCCTGTCTAAGGTCTCATGGAATAATTATTATGGAAAATTCGATACGCATACAAAGATGCTTACAGATCTGATGTTGAGAAAACTTTTTGAAAAGATGCAGTTCACTCTATTTTCCATGCCAACCAACTTGCTGGATTTTTAATTGTTATTTGATCCAACATTTCTTGAGAAAAGCCTCTTGTCAACATTTTTGGTAAAATATTAGTTAAAATGTGAGAATACCCATGACCACCATATTTAATCTGCAAAGTAGGATAAATTAATAAAATAACTAGACAAAAATACATTTTTAATGAAGATATTCCTATACTGTTTCATGATACTTACTAGACGATGTTTAGTGTGGACATCATGAGACATAAGTATTTGTTGCAAATGATCATTTTCCAGAAGCAATTTCAATTTACTTATTCTTTGAGCATCAGATGGCATATCAGTTGCAGGATCAATCTGGTAATGGGAACATTCTGTTCCAAACAAGTCGAACTGGCAGAATGTACCCAACTTTGCAAAGTCCAGCAGATCATCATCTTGAACTAATGTTCCTTGAAACAAAGTTTTGAAAGAAACATTTTAAACAGCATAATAAGATCACAAGATAATTCAATGAATTTACTTATACAGAGTCAATATATGTCAGGTTAACCATGTCAATACTTCTGTTTCTATACATTAGAGTTAAGTAGTACATTCTGATACATTAGAGTTAAAAAGTTTGCCAGATTCTTAACATTGATGCCTTACACAAAACAATAAAAGTGCACAAGAATGTGATAAAATTCATGAACAAAATGAGTCAGGAGTACCATAAAATACTTGAACTGAGAGCAAAATTAATATCAATTTATCCTAAAAAGGAAAATGAATTGAAATATCATATAATTGAGTTTTTATCTTTCCAACAAAACACAGCTCAATTATTTGGATTTGCTTTTCTTCATTTAGTATTGCTAGTTGCATTCTGCCCAAGCACATTTGAAAAATGTTTGTAAGAGGATCATATTACCTGTAACATACAGCTTTATCAATGGTATATTTGCATTACTAATCAAAGTTAATTCAACCTATGCAAAACTTAAGAAAAATCAATGATTCTTGGAATTTTAGAGACTTCCAACTTTCATCCACTCTAATTCTTAAAGAGGCAGTCAAAGCTCTGCTACAATGTAAGGTGGGCTATTTAATGATTATTCAATAATATTATAATAAAAACTCATTGGATATTGAATATTATAATGGAACTTACTGTCCAAGTGTGACATTACAGTTTTTGAAGACTTTCCACCTGCTTCTAGAAACAAACGCATGATTTCAAATGGAGCCTTGGGATGTCTTCCAGGGTGAAAACTAACAGGACATCTCAAATGCTCCTGTACTGCAGCGGTTGCTCGAATGGCTCGGATTTCAAATTCTAGGCATTTCAGATTGATGGTAAGTGACATTTTCACTACTTCAAATAAAATTTCTCATATTCATAAATTAATAAATAAAAATTCGGACCATGAAGAGGCCAAGCACTCCCTACTTCTCCAATAAATCCACATTTGATATTCAAATTATCAATGCAACCTTCAGTTAATTCTTTCACAATTGTCTCATATAAATCTTGCTGGGTTTTTTGGAGAACACTTTGAGGCTGAACAAGAGCACAATAGTGACCTGAGAAACAGAAAAAAAAAATCATTTTTTAATAACTGAACCTGTCTTTTCTGCAAATTCTGTATTTCAGGTACCTGTTCCAGCAACTACATTGACTCCAGATGCTTCTGATATATTTTTCATTAATTGAACATTTCTACCCAATCCATGGGAAGTGTTCTCGACAATGGTGCCCCCACCAGCATTTTTGTACGTCAAAACTTCGTTGTTTATTGAATTATGTGTATCTCTATCGCAGAATTCTATGTTATATTTGCTACTATACCTGAAAGCAAACATCATAACCTTAAACTAATGTTCTTTTTTTAATTTCAGATTACGAAGTTAATAAAGTTCATAATCGTTTCATTTTACTCACTAAAACTATTGACTAGTTATGTTAGGAATATAATTTTTTCTTCGAGATTAAGTGAATTGATAACATTAATTTTGCGGGAATTTTTACCCACAAATTACACTTGGTCCTATACGTACGGATACTGGCGAACGTAGCCAACGTTTTCCAGCCGAATAGTGTTGTCAAACACATTTTCAATACTCTTCGGAGGTGCAACATAGAATTTATCGAAGTTGAGAGAAAAATGCTCGTGCGTTAATGTTCTTCCCAATGATTCTGGAGGAACCGGGCCTAGGACTTTGTTTTTAAGAAAACAACAGTAAATCGTTAAATTGCGTCAAATCAACATTATTCTAAGTAAAATATTTACATATTTTTTATAGATATAAACTTCGTACCTGTCTGTACTTTCAAGTCCATTTTGAGAATTTTCTGTTCTCCCGAATAGGCTATCTGGCGTGGTAATGTAGTGTGCAAGTGTTGAATTTCAAAGCATTAATCAGAAAAAAAACAACCTTATCTGGGGCGTCACATAATGAGCTTACCACGGAGTACAAAGAAACTCGAATGTGATGTAAGTATGGGAAGGTCGGTTCGTCTTCCACATTCAAACACAGCCGCGGAAAGCACGCACTTCGTAGCAGGTAAGTCGTAGTTACGTCGAAGCAGAGAACTACAGGCGAACCGACAACGGCTCAAAATAAAATTCAATGTGGGAGACCCGGATACCCAGCAGTCCTAAAAACTGGCAACCAAATGCAAATCGTTCCAAAAATATAATATTAATAATATCTATAACACTATATATTCTTCAAAACTGCTTGTTTTAAGATGAATTAACCGTTAATTTTCTTGTCATTACATGCAATGCGGCTCCATTGGTTTTCGCACTTAAAACAAAATTAACTCAAAAATCGCATTAACTAATTATGTCGAAAAAATGGATAAGAAATAAATTAAGATAATGAATTTAGTTGATCAATTATCATTCATTCAATTATTCATTAATAAATAAATATAAAAGACTGCATTCATGAAAGTATCTCTAAGTTCAATGTCAATGTACAGCTTAGAAAAATGAACTTAGCCACAACATTACGTAAAATTACACGAAAAACACTAATAGGTTGAAATTAATATACATAAACTGATTTAAAGGTTTAATATTGATATATAGATTAAATTAATAATGAAATATCTAACTTCAATATTGAATGTGTGGTGCAGGTTCGAAAAAAATATGAACTTGGATACAAATATATTGTGACTCACGACAACTACTCATATTTTCAAAAAATTGTCCATTATTATTAAAAATTGTCCTTATCAAAAGATCTAGTTTTGAAGAACAGATTTCATTAGAAAAACTATCATCAATATTGTAGTTTTGCTGTTTTCAACTTTTGCTATTTTCAAAAACGCAAAGTTCGCTGAAAATGGGAGTTGCGGCAGTGTTACAAGCTTACTAAACTATAATAGAGAAAAAAAATTTAAAAAAAACTTTTTGAACCTTTTTTGTCGAAATTATTGTTTAAACATAGTCTTTATTTCAAGCAAAATAAAACGAAACTACTCAGATTTTGAAAATTTGTACTTGACTATTTAAATATTCAACTTTGAAGATCACATTTCATTAAGACAAAATCTGTATCTTCAATATAGAAGTTGTAAGAAAATATGAACTTTTACAATTTTCAAAAATTCCAAGAATTTAACGAAAATGAGACACGCTTCATTTTTAAGCACCTTTGGATCTGAGAGAAAATTCATTTTTCATTTCATTCTTCATTTTTAAGCACCTTTGGATCCACTTTAGAGAAAGTTTTGAAAATGTTGAAGCTTCATTGAAAGTGGTACCTCTAAAAATTTCAATATCGTTTCAAATTCAAGAGGCTGCAACATCAAACAGGTCGATTACGAAATAGTCGACACAGGTCGACCAGGAATCAATTTTGGTGAAAATCCTGTCGACGATTTAGCCGTTAGCATTGTTCACAGATGGATAGACGTTTTCTCATAAACCAGTTTTTCTGTATCATGGACCTACACAAAATCTTAGAAGAAGAAATAGTTTTGGAATAAGATTTATTCACTACTCATTATTTCGGTATCAGGGCCGGGCTCCACAATATAAATGACATAAACGCCATATGCCTCTATTCTTTCGTATTTTCTTTTTCAAAAAATAGAAAAATTACTTTTTTTCCTTCTCTCACATCGGCAATATTTACATTAGCGGCGATTCTTTCACATTATGATATTTACGAGTACATGTGCATTAAATAAAGTCTTATAAAGTTTCTCGAGAACTCAACCGTTTCCTATGAAAACAAGCTCAAAATCCCGTCCTTTCACAAACGCTCAAACGCCAAACCAACTACTATTACGAAGATACATTTTTTTTTACTTTCCCGTATACGTACGTATATACGGAGTAATGTAATGCGGCGGGAAAAAATCGCGAATTTTCGCCAGAAAAAAATTGTTGCCGGGTCGTGAGAACGAAAAAGTGGATAAAACCAGTTGCAAAATTAAGAAAGAAAAAAAAAATCCCCATAAAACGTGGTGTAGCCAGAACCCCTCTTTTGAGGGTCCTTGATACCGAAAAACGAATTGAAAGGAAAACTTCCGTCCGTCTGTCCGTCCGTCCGTCCGTCCGTCCGTCGCTATTTATTTATTTATTATTTACGTCAAAAACAGTTAAAAACTGCTTGTGACGAGCTATGGGGAGAAGTGAATTTGTGCACGTTTTCATAATTCTGTGGTCTCTATCCTAAACCATATTCTAGTCGAATTTTGAATACAGAAAAGATAGGTTTTTTTCGAGTTTTGTTGACAAAATATTCGCTCCTATATAATAAAATATATTTTCAAAGGTAAATTAGCTATAAATTCCTGCCCTGAACCCTCATGTTCTTCATGAAAGAATAATACTTTTTTCCGCGACAATATGAAAAACGATAATTTGAATAGCTAAATTTCCCACTGAAATTCAGAAGACATGCACAAATAATGAAGTTACATTTATGTCCAGAAGCAAAACAAGGGACCATCTCAGCATTTGCTCAAGGATCAGGGAAACTGGACGAAAACCTGATCGAGATGGGGGCCATCAACCCAGAAACTGTGGTACAATACTTGTTACAGGTTCTTGAGAAATTATACAGTCCAAATGATAAATAATTACATTAACTATCATTTAATTAATGCTACTTTCCTTTTTGATGCTCGGTATAGTCTCGAATTGTATAGAAACAGTTATGCAGCAGAAAAGATTTCACTTGGGACATTGAACTTTTATATTGAATTTAATCGTTTAATGTCTTCTGGCAAAGTGTTGTAGAGTAACTGTACATGAATTGTATGTGAATTTTTTGTAGTGAGCTGTTGATACTGCCACCTGGTGAATATGATTACTACGTCGTGTGTTATACTTATAGACATCGGCGTTTGCTGAAAATATATTCCCGCCCTTAAGTAAGTCATTTTTGACTATTTTAAGTAAGTCATTTTTGACATTTTTGTCCGTCTGTGAACTACTGCTAGCGCCTAAACCATACGTACGATTTCTTCCAAAATGGATATTCCCCGGTCGACCTGTTTCGTGTCAAAGCTCTGAGATTTTGAAAAAGATTCTATAAAATTTGGGGGTACTGTACATGAAGCTCCCCGGATATTTTCAAAACTTTCTCAAGAAACAGCTCCAAATTTTTTCTTTTAACTTTTGATATGGATAATACTAAATGTACCCTATGAGATGACATAAACTTCATATTGCTCTATTTTGTTTTTTCAAAAATTGCAAAAATGTAATATTTGTGACTTGTCTCTCACGTCGGTAATATTTATATTAGCGGCGTTTTTTTTCACATTATTATATCTATGAGTACATGTGCTTTAAATAATGTCAACTAAAGTTTCTCGAAAACACAACCGTTTTCTGCGAAAAGAAGCTCAAAATTCCACATTTTCAGAAACGCTCAAACACCATTTTCTCATATATGGCTGCAATTTTTTTCTTCAAACTTTTGTAATAGAGAGTGCTAATTACACTCTTTAATATGACGTAAAGTTTATCCTAAAGATTCTTTTTGTTTTTTCAAAAATTACACATGTAGTTTTTTTACAGGATCTCTCACATCTTTAATATTCACATTACCAGCAATTTGTAAACATTATTATAGTTTGGGAGTGCAAGTGATTCAAATAACTTCAAATAAAGTATTCTGAAAACTCAAAAATTTTCTGTGGAAATGAGCTTCAAATTTCGCATTTTTAGTAGTGCTAAAACGCGATTTTCTTTAAAACTGCACATGATTTTTAAAAGAAAATTGCCATTTAGGGATAGATTTTTGTGTTCTTTAATATTCTAAAATTAATATTTCGTTCTACCAATAGGAAACTGAAAAATTAAGAAAATGGCAAAAAAAATTACTTTGGCGGTGATAGATGGTAGCTGGCAAAGGCATATTCGTACGTATATACAGAGTAATATACGTAGTTTAGGGAAAGTTAAATAATGCTACGCGAAAAAATGGCGAATTTTCGGCGGAAAAAAATTCATTGCCTGGCACTGAGAACGAAAGAATGGATAAAACGAGTTGCTAAATTAAGAAAAAAAATCCCATAACACATGGTGTAGCCAGAATTCCTGTTTGTGGATCCTTAATATTGGAAAACCAATTGAAAGCAAAATGTTCGTCAGTCTGTCCGTGCGTCCGCCCGTTTGTCCATCCGTCTCTGAACACCACTAGCGCCTAAACCACCTGTAGAATTTTTTCCAAATTGAAGAAACTACTGTCCATCTGACTCTAGACGACGTTTTGAGATTTTGAAAATCATTCATTAATATTTGGGGGCACTTTACATGAAGCCCTCCGGATACTTTCAAAATTTTCTCAAAAACGGCTCCCGATTTTTTCTTTACATTTCTTGTAGGAATAGAGTAAAATACACTTATTAAGGTGGCACAGTTAACTTTAAAGTTTCGAAAATTGCAAAAGTTTGAATTTTTTCGGCACCTTCCTCCAACTGCAAAAAAGAAGATAGAAATTTTTCTTTCAAGTAAAATTTGTTCTCCATTGTAAATTCTTTCTTTAAGCCTACATTTATTTGAAAATTTTAGTAGTTTTCGCGCAATATTGCGTGCAATATGTGTAAATTTTAAAAAATTACAAAAATAAAGATTTTCTCAAAAACAGCTCCAAATATTTTCTTTAAACTTATGGTAGGGATAGTGACTAATGTATTCTATGAGATGACACAAACGTCATGTTGCACTATTTATTTTTTCAAAAATTACGAAAATTTAATTTTTTGACTTTTCTCACGTCGTTAATATTTATATCAGCGGCAATTCGTTCACATTATTATATTGACGAGTATATGTACTTTAAATAATGTCGAATAAAGTTTCTCGAGAACTCTACCGATTTTCTGTGAAAATTTGCTCAAAATTCCGCATTTTTTGAAATTCTCAAACGCCATTTTCTCGTGATTGGCCTCCAAATTTGTTGTTCAAACGTTTTGAACGGATAGTGCTAATTGTTCTCTTGTATATGTCGTAAATTTCATTTTGGGAGTATTTTTGTTTTTTCAAAAATTACACAAATGTAATTTTTTTTAAATGTTTGTCATACCGTTAATATGCACATTTCCAGTAATTTACAGTAGCGCTTAAACGCCATTTTCTTAAAAACGGCTCCAATTTTTTCAAAGAAACTTCGCATTTCGGACGAGGTTTTACTGTTCTTTAATATTTTTAAAATAATATTTCCGTTCTACTATTGCGAAACCAGGCAAATTAAGAAAAGTAAAAAAAAATGTACTTAGGTCTGCAATAGATGGCAGTGGGCAAGAGTATGTGGCAAGTCCGAATAGCTAACTGAGACCAAAGGAAATAGAACACGAAAACGGGAAAGTTTGTGCTATTCTGTATCACCACTATTGTCTTTAAATTTCTTGTAAGAAAAGAGTAAAATAACTTATAAAGGTGGCGTAGGTCCGATTTTCACTGTTTACTTTTTTTGAAAATTTTAGAATTTTTCGCCAATATTGCGTGAAATTCGTGCAATATAAAAATAACCAAATGAAGATTTTCTCAAAAAGCTACGAATTCTTTAAAACCTTTTTGTAGGGATAGTACTAAATGTACTTTATAAGATTACATAAACGCCTTTTTGCTCTATTCTGTTTCAAAAATAACACAAATGTAATTTTTTAACATATCTCTAACGTCATTAATATTTACATTACCAGCGATTTGCATACATTGTTGCATTTATGAGTACATGTGTTTCAAATGTCGTCTTGTAAAGGTTTTCGAAAACTCAAAAGTTTTCTGGGAAAATTAGTTTGAAATTCTGCATGTTCAGAAACGCTCAAAGGCCATTTTCCCAAAACCACTTCAATTTTTTTCAGAAATATAGAAAGGGATCCAAACTGAATATTCCGTGCCCCTCAAAGACAATTTAGATCCACCCCTGCTCCCTAATCCTTTTCACAAACTGTTAAAAAAGTATTTTGGCATACAATATGTGGGAAATTATGAGCAGAACAGATTCAAGAATTTTTCGTTTCAATATGCGCAAATTTTCTTGAAACTCGCGGCTCCCTTATCGTTGCCCAGCACTGAATAGCGACGGAACTTAAGAAAACGAGGGTAGATTGTAATATATAATATATATTTGTATATATAATAAATATAATCAAAATCTGAATTGCATCTCCGCCCCTTTGAGAAACTTGTGTCCCAATCGGAAAGACACGAAGCAATATCCAATGCTGCGACCGTCACCTGCCCTGTCCGTGCCTTCTAATAGCTTCAAATTCTCATGTGTGCGTGTGTTTACAAGAGGTTTGCGTTCGCTTAAATTTTACGGCTTTTTTGGAGTTTTCTTTGGTGCAATGATTACGATTCACGTCTAGATTTATTTATTCATTTTTCTAAACCACTTCGGCTTATCCGTATATTAGCAATTCATGATTATACATGGCTAAGAAAGGAGGTATGTCTAAGAAAGAACTGTGATTCGAATATACGAGAAAACGTAAATTTGATCACCTTCTTACAATACAAATTGGCTCAACGAAAAGGTTCACGCTGTCAAGAGGGCTTCCAAAAGCGGTGATTTAGTTATTCACTTTCCACTAGACAGAATACACTATAAGTGCATACATGCAGAAATATGGAAGTTGACTAGTGAATGTAAGATGGGGATAGGTACTAACATTTCAGTCTACATCATTGTGAATTTGTAGGGACTAAAGCCGGGGAAAGGGAACGTTATTCCGATGACGCTGATTAACATACTGTTTTGCATAAGTTGATCCCACGCCTTGTGGGGCACAAAGTTCACTTTAACAATTGACACGCCCAGTGACATAGAGGAATCCACTCCCCGCCGTGGAATATCAAGCGCACAGCAATGGCTTAGGGTGAAGGCCGGACTCTCCTCTTGTACTTGTACACGCAAGTGCACCTTAAAAGCAATCTCCCACAACGAATTACTGCTTTAAATAACTCATATTATCTATTATACTTATGGCTGATTAAAGTGATTACGAATGGCTTTCTCTAACTGTTATGTCAATTATACAGGATGGTTATAATTAAACTTTCCATGCAGAACACGTTATAAAGGAAACGAATTATAGTACGAGTACCAAACTTGCTAGTATTACTGTCCGGAGTATGGGGTGCATGATTTCTAAGTGTCACAGTGCTACCGGCCAGTTCCAAATAGTCACCAAGTGCCATGATCAGACATAGTGCTGAATAGTCGCACACACCGGACCAGTCCCCGTGCACGTGTTGACGAGTCAACGTGGGTTTGGACAAACGGAGCAGGGCATTATTGGTGAAACTCTTTTTATCAAAACGAAGGTAATGCAGAAGCTGCACTTCGAGAATATCGCCCGCTGAAAGGCTTACAGAAGGGTACTCTTTCTCTATCTACTTTGCGAAACAAGAAGTTCGAATCAACTGGGTGTCGCTCCGGGAAGAGGCCGACGACCGGTGGAACCACAGGTGGTTGTTGAAATCGCTGTTGTTCTGACCGACAACGCTGCACGCAATTTCAGAGAGCGCGTGCTGTGCCCCTACAGTTGAACATCCCGTGGGCCACTGTTCGGATTGATGCTTTGGACCATTCCCAAATGATATCCGTACAAGATCCATATCGTACAGGCGCGTGCACCACCGGACGCACAAAGAGTTGACTTCGCCCGCCACTTTCTGGCAAGGATTGAAGTTGACGAGGTCTGGCCTTGGACCAAGGCCTTCTAGAAGAGTATATTAGAAGGCCTGAGCCAAGGCCGTCTAGAATAGGTCTGCTCCAACGCCGAATGACGTCACGAAGGGTGGCTGGCATGAAATGCAAGCTGTCCAGCGGCGTACTCTCCACAGTTTTAAACACAGATCTAGTTCTTAAAATAGCATGGAAATCCATACTTGTTTAAAATAACACAAGGAAACATTAAACCTTCTTGACGCCCCAGGAATTTATTTTAGAGATATTTTTATTAAGGCATTCCGATATTGTACAATTATCGTACAAGTAAATTAACATAATAATGAGAAGGCTTAAATGTTTGTACATACTACTTAATTATAATATAAAATTTTGTATAATTCATAAAACAATTTTGCTGTTATAATTGATACTCATAAGAAATTAAGTACCTTCATGATAACAATTCTATTTATATTTGTCATGCTCTATTCCTTTCAAGTTGTCTACTTTAAATCAATATCGAAATTTGTAGTATAGCAGGTATAGTAGTAATACATTTATCAGATATTGCTCTGATGGCCGTATTAGTAATTATTAATATTTGTTAATATTGTAAGGAACTGTAAAATATTCATAGGTAAGTTAATAAAATTCAAGCTGCTCAAAAATAAGAAGAGGAAGGATGGAAAGTAATGTTTTATTCAGAAAATACTCCAGCAGATTATGTACGACTTTATAAGATTATTCAAAAGACACAAATCACATTGGAAATACATAAAAATTGTTTTGGACGCTTCAAATTGACTTTAATGCCTTCCTATTTTGCACTCACTTTTGTGACCTTGCGACTTACTTCTTGAAATCATTATATTTATTACTGAGCATTCCTATATAGGTTTATTTCATAAAATGTTTGACACACACAAAGTACTATGTTCTATCAACGTGATCAGAATTTGTCCACAACTCGAAACTGTGTTTTCTATTAATCGAAACTTTGTCTCTTATACAAAGCCCTTCAATCAAGTTCTTTGATTTTCATGCTTCAGGAACTTAATTTCAAACTTTTTAAGATATCTATATCTGAAACACTTGGTGAGTTTTCGTCAAGTAGTTAGGCTATTCACTGCTATAGAAGGGTAGGCATCTTTTACTATGGTCAGATACGTTCCTTTAGTAAATATTTCAACACTATCTCTTCTTACTGCCTTGTTCTGGTAGAGAATAAATTTTGAGTCGAAGTGTTTTACACACACACAAGTACTTTGACGGGACAAAATCTTTCCTATTTATGTTTTCATCCACTTCTGTCACAGAGCAGAATTGTTTGGAAATTTAAAAGTTGAAACGCGTTCCGTCGATTCATCATAATTCGCTCAACTGCATGGCACACCTCACTTGCTTGACATCTTATCATAAATCTCTCCTGCCTGATTTTCAAAGTGTCTTCCTTTAAGGATAGTTTGCATTCACTGAAAAAAATGCAGGGTTTAATAGTAATACCACACATCCAAGTGCAAGCAAGAAAACATACTACAACACATATTACATAAAATAATTGATAATTGTACCACATACGTATATCAATACTAGAAATAGACATACCTTGCTTACTTGACGAAGGAATGGACGAAGGAATTCTTTTTATGTAGAAAACCGAGCACGCAATTAATACTGAATTATTGAACCATCCGTTCGCATCTAAACTTATCCTACAAGGGCTAATTAGCTAGAATATTCTAGCTCGTTGACAAGAGCATATGCGAAAACGAAAAATATTTAGCCACCGATTGTGACGTCAGATCACGTGACATTCACATTGGCTCAGGCCTTCTAATATACTATTCTAGACGGCCTTGCCTGAGCCAATGTGAATGTCACGTGATCTGACGTCACAATCGGTGGCTGAACATTTCTCGTTTCCGTATGTTATCGAGTTAGTATTATTCTTGCTAATTGGCCCTTGTAGGAAAGTTTAGATGCGAACAAATGTTTTAATAATTCAGTATTAATTGTGTGCACGGTTTCCTGCATAAAAAAATTGGTTGAACCAGGGTTTAGGGTGGCACGGTTCATTTGGTTCCTTTTGTGAATCACTTACTCTCGTGAATCTCCCGCCACGGTTCACTTACGGTTCACTTCAGAGGTGGCGATAAATAATAAGTGAATTATCTTCGGGTTGATTAGCTTTGATGGGTCAATGCATAAATATACAAGAAATGACCAATTTCATATTTTACGAAAAATTTCTTCTTCATCACGACACTTTTAAAACAACTTCACTTCACATTGACAATTACACTTCACTACACTTGTTTTTGTTGAATTAAACTTGTTTCTAAGCTGATTTCATTGCTGTTTGAACTTAAATATTAGTATAGAAATGTTTTTAGATTTTAAAAAGCCTTCTAGTAATGTCACTTTCAGTTGTTCCCATAACAACAAAATTATTTACTGGCACTATTGAATGCGATTTGTAACTGTTCGCACTACAAATTATTTTGCTCGTGGAATTGTGTGTTTTATAGCATTTCAAGACCTCTTTGAATAGATTTTGTACGTCTACCGTGATGGAAGGAGTGAACGTAGGATTTTTTTTATGAATTGCGCCGAGCGGGAAGTTTAAATGCTGTTCAGTGGTGTCAGAAAGTGGGATTGCTTGCGTCTCGACGTGTGTGTCACGTATGTACAGAAGAAAAGTGGTATTTCGTGGTTTTTCGTATTTCAAGACATCTTTTAATAGATTTTGTGTGTCTACCGTGATGGAAGATGTAAATGCAGGATTTATTTATGATTAACATATTATGTAGTATTTGCTTTAAAAAGTAGACGAGTTTGTTTTTAGTATTAAAATGGAGGATTTGAGAGGTGATAGTCTCCCAATAATAAAGTGTAAGTAGTATGTGTTTGTGAAATAGAATTGATTTTAAATATTTGTATTTATTTTATTAGCTTAACAAGTTACTTTTTATTATTAATTTTTTAAGCTTCAGTTCGTAAAAAGTAGGTATTTTTTTCCAGAAACAAGCTTGACGTTTTTTCGTGTTATGAGGGTGTAATTCGTGCCGAGACACTACACTAATTTTCAGTATTACTATGGTAGTGGTAATACTATTTTTTTTTTATTTTTATTTTATAACGTTTGTTACGTCTTTGCGCAACGCGCCTCGAAAGCCTTTCATCGGGCGTTGGGCGCGGAGTAATCCTCCATTAATTCAGCAGTCAGCGCTCTCTTTACGTCGTACGTTATTAGAATTGTATAATTTCAACGACTGTGTGAGTGGATTTTTTCTTTTAAAATTCCGTTTTCTTTACCATATTAAGTAGAATTGGTTTAAAAAACAGACGAGTTGGTTTATTCGTATTAAAATGGGGGGTTTGGGCCCCCCCAATAAAAAAGGTTAAAAGTAGCATGTGTTCATGAAATATAATTTATTTTAAATATTTCTATTTACGGTGCTTTTAGTGTTAAAATGGGGGGTTTGGGGGGCGATAGCCCCCCAATAACAAAAGTTTAAGTAGTATGAGTTTGTGAAATAGAATTTATTTTAAATAATTTGTGAATTTATTTTTACAGCAATTATGATGTTTTTCAACTTTTCAACTTTAATTTTTCTATTTATATTTTCTGAGTTGCTGTTTATATTATTTTTTTTTCATCGTTCAATTGCATTCAAAAGTGAGTTATTGGTTCCTATTGGTTTTTATAAATTTTAGTTTGTATTCTTTGTATGTTTGTTTTGTTATAGAAATATGTATGTTTTTCTGTTATAGAAATTACGCTGTTTCAACAAATTTTTCTTCGCTTTTCTTCAATTTCCTTCGTTATTTATCTTTCATTCTATTTAATAGTGAGTTATTAATATTATTTGATATTGGTTTTATTTTATATTGTATTATTTTTAAAAATACTTTTTTTGTTTCAGGTTCTTAAAATTCTACGGTTATATTATTATTATTATTATTATTATTATTATTATTATTATTATTGTTGTTGTTTTTATATTTTTGTTTCATAACTTAAAAATAAATGTATAAAAATTCCAACAAATACGTGAGTTATACTTTTCCCATTTATATTCTGTGGCTTATAGAGCAATGTAATAAGTAGCATTTGCTTAACTAAATAGACGAGTGGCATAAGTAACACAAAATGAGTGGCTTAAGTAGTAAAGAATGTTCAAGTAGCACGCGCTTGAGTAGAATGTGTTTTCAAAGACATTTATTACGTTACCATGTTCAACGCGATTAGTAAACAAGGATTCGGTTCACTGAGTCGATTCCTCCCTAGTGAACCGGATTACTGAACGAAAGGAACCCTGCCACCCTAAACCCTGGTTCAACGAAAAAATTCCTTCGTCCATTATCTTCGAGAAAGCAAGGTATGTCTACTTCAATATTGTGTGATTTAAGTATGTGGTGCAATTTTATGTAATATGTTTTGTTGTTGCACTTGGATGTTTGGTTATACTATTATACCCTGCAGTTTTTTCAGTGAATACTTGCAAACTATCCTAAAAGGAAGGTGTTTTGAAAATTAGGCAGGAGAAAAATTTTAAAAAATGTGAAGTGAAGTGTACCGTGTTGTTGATCGAATTATGATGGATCGACGGAAGGCGTTTCAACTTTGAAACTTCCAAACAATCCTGCTCTGTGACAGAAGTGTACGAAAACAAATAGGAAAGATTTTGTCCCCTCAGAGAACTTGTCTGTGTGTGTAAAACACTTCGACTCAAAATTTATTCTCTACCAGAACAAGGCAGTAAGAGGAGATGGTGTCGAGATACATACTAAATGTGAAAGATGTATACTCTTCTATCTTAGTGAACAGCCTCAGTACTTGACGAAGACTCACCAAGTGTTTCAGATATTGATATCGGAAAATTTTGAAATTAAGTTCCTGAAGCATGAAAATCAAAGAACTTTATTGAAAGGCTTTGTGTGAGAGACGGAGGTCCGATTAATGGAAAACACGGTTTGGAGTTGTGGACAAATTCTGCTCACTTTAATAGAACTTTGTGTATCTAAACATTTTGTTAAATAAACACTGTAAATTAGGAATGTTCAGTTATAAGTATAGTGGTATCAGGAATATAAGACGCAAGGACACAAAACTGAGTGCAAAATAGGAAGACACTAAAGTCAATTTAAAGCGTCCGAAACAATTTTTATGTATTTCCAATGTGATTTGTGTCTTGAATAATCTCATAAAGTCTTACATAATTTGTTGGAGTACTTTCTGAATAAAATATTGCTTTCCTTCCTTCCTCTTCTTATTTTTCAGCAGCTAGAATTTCACTAACTTACCTATGAATATTTTACTGTTTCTTACAATATAACCAACTATTATTATTAATTACTAATATGGCCATCAGAGAAATATCTGATAAATGCATTACTTCTAACTGTACTACTAACTTCCATATTAAATTAAAGTAGACAAATTGAAAGAAATAGAGCAGGAAATAAATAAATAGAATTCTCATGAAGGTACTTAATTTCTTATGAATATCAATTATGGCGGCAAAATTGTTTCTTGAATTATACAAAATCTTATATTATAAATAAGGTAGCATGTACAAAAACTATGTTCATTTACGTGTACGAAAATTGTACAATATCGGAATACCTTAATATAAATAACTCTAAAATAAATTCCTATAGCATCAAGAAGGCTTAATGTTTCCTCGTGTTATTTTAAACAAGTATGGGTTTGGGTTTCCACGTGATTTTAAGAACAAGATCTCTTTTTAAAACTTGGACAGCATGCATTTCCTCCCAGCCACCCTTCGTGACGTCATTCGGCGAAGGAGCAGGCCTTCTATTCTAGACGGCCTTGCTTGGACCATCCTATGGACAGCCAAGGCACAATTTTTCTCTGACGGGTAAGGTGAACACACAGAATTGCCGAGTGTGGCTTCACCGCCAGGCAATGTGCATGAAGTTCCTCTGTACGGTGAACGTGTCAATGTATGGTGTGGCTTAACGGCGACGTTCATCAGTGGCCCAATCTGTTTTGAAGAGGCTGGCGCTCAAGGACTAAAGTCGTGCAGTGCAACTCGCCAGCGTTACTGCAATATGCTTCGCCAGCATGTCATAGCGCTTGTCATACGCATTGAACCCAACAGTTGTCATGCAAGATGGGGTCCCACCGAACATCGCTCGTCCAGTGCAACTGCTTCCCCGCAACACATTCGGTAACGATCACATTATCAGCAGATCGTTTCCAAAGGCTTGGCCGCCACGATAACCTGCTCTCACTCCCTGTGATTTCTGGTTGTGAGGCTACCTGAAAGATCTTGTTTACCAGTGTGCTGATCTGAAGCGCAGCATAACAAGAGAAGTATCAAACATGCATATGGTCATGCCTCGGTCATCTGTGCAGAATGCAATCCTGCGCTTTCAGACTCTTCTGAACACTGATGGGCGCCATACTGAGCCTCTTTTGTAGCGATAATGATGTCGTATGTAATGATCTTATGCAGAAAATTAAAGGTGTTTCCATTGAATTGCGTATTCATTCCGTCATTTCCTTCCCCATGACCTTCACAATGTTTACAGCACGTTTCCGGCACATACGATTCCGCACATGGCACATATAGTCGATTAGGTAGGGAAGGTTTAATATTAATATGACCACCACGCTGTACATAATAATGCCAATACATCGGTGATTCAGAAAGAGTATGCCGAGGGCTCGAAAATGATCAGTTTTGCCAGTGAACATATAGTGGGAAACTTCATATAACGTAGTTATACATGTGACATTTCACTCTGACGTTTAGTCACCTTTCTATGCAAATATTTTCGGCAAGTCACGTTGTGTCGCCGTCAAGGATATTTCAACCCCGTATGCCAAACATTTGTACATATGGGGCTGCCTAATGTGAAGGGACAAATGTTAATGTATATATGCATTTAAATCCGATATGGCGACCTGGATGGCCGAGGTGGCTAAGAGCGTGTACCGACTGAACACTTCGGTCCGAAGGTCCCGGTTTCGAAGGTCCTGCCTTGTGCATGGTTGTTTGTCCGTTGCCTCTCATGTATGTGTTGTCGCGGAGGGTCTCGTGTTCTGCTGACCAGTGGCGTAGCGTGACTCACACGTTTGGGGATGCTCAACAATAACACACAAAATGTCACTATCAACTATTTCGTCTAACAGGCGAACGCAACACAAGGCAGATACACTGGGACTACTTCCACGATCTCGATTGCTTACGACGGTGTAGGCGCTTCCCACAAAATCCTCACAGCAGTCAGGGCTGCCGATGTCTTAAAAGCATATTATACAATGGCTCAGCTTTAATTCTTATACGCGAATGGCAATAAGACCATTTGTTAATTTATACATTGCAGACTTAAATAATATGTAATCTATTTAAGAGATAATACAATTTCTTGGATATTAATAAAGAAATAGTAGTCAGGCACTATTTCTACAGTTTGTACCCATGACCAAGCGGGGACTCCCGAGTGAGAGAGAGAAAGATAATTTACTGAACGCCTGAAGTGTGCTGCGCTCTCGTGCACAAACGAGCTTCTTTCCGCAGTAGACGCTAGCGTAAAGCAGTCGGGTTTCTCTGGGCCAGGGGTGAAGAGGGGAGAGGGGGACCTCGCCATCTGCACATGCGTCATTGCTCGTCGCAATCTGGCGGCAGACGCTGAAGTATTTTAGCTTCCAAGCAATCAGAGGCCAGCTTCAACAGCCCGCCGAATTCAATCATAGGAAATCATTTAAAATTACTACAAAACGTGTTTCGCTCAACAGACCACTTGTAAGATTATCAATACAGTATTTAAGGTTCTTATATACGGGGATGCTCAGCATCTCAGCGTCCCCTGACGCTACGCCACTGCTGCTGACCCCACACCGCAACTGTGTTGGTGTCAGGTGTATGTTCGAATCTGCATCCTATCAGGGCGTAAAGAGTAACCGGCTGTCAGCTGAAAAAAAACTAAAACAAAAATCAGGCAATTTCCCACTATATGTTTTGGGGCAGAAAAGTAAATAATGTCTTCCCCTCTTCATGCACTAGAAGTTGATATTTATGAAGTCAAGACGTCGAAGGACAATTTTCATTAAGGAACTACGTGAGTACGCATTTTCTCACGTTTGGAAGGGTTATGGAATAGTACTAAAATATCCTAATTTTTATCCGTATTAACTTCTGAGTCATCACTTGTAAAGCTCGTTATAATACAAAAGTAGCGCATGAGGTGCGAAAACCAATTCTTTTAAAAGCTAATACATCAACAGACAATAGACAATACAGAACTGTGTTCCAAAATTATCGTCCAACGATGAGATGATATTCTTTGAATTTCAAACAGTAGTTTTGAGGTGGTGCTGCCGTCATATGGCGACCTATCTCAAGGAAGACTTTTCAGCAAAAGCTCGGAAACTGAATTTGCAATTTCAAAGGTAAAAAGTACGCGAGAAAACTGTATTTCCAATCATTCTGGCGGTTCATATTGTACTGCGGTTTTTAAAGATCTAATTTTGAAGAAAAGATTTCATGAAAGAAACAATATCCATCATCGATATTGTAGTTTTGAAATATATTTTTGGGGGGGATTTTCGAAAATACATAATTCTGAATTCTGATGTGTTAGAGGAAGTATTTTTTAAATTCATTTTTTCATGTATTTAATACCAAAAACAGTTAATACCAGTGTGTGACGTACTTAGGGAGAAGTGTAATATATGCACGATTTCTTCATTTCATATAGAAGCAAGATTTATCCACTTATTCGAAATCGGAACCCCACAAAACGAGTTTTTCTGATGAGAAATCCTTCGCAACATTACAATGCTTTCTCGTTACTACGTACGTGCGTTGTTGGCGAGAAATTAAAGAGGTCGGAGTAAAAAATGTAGTAATTATAGGTGGATAATTTCTCTAAATGTAACACAAAAAATTTGCGAGTTTTTTAAATAACTGACTGGCAAAACAGTTGAAGAAGGAAATATATGTACAAAATCGACAAAACGCATTGTATATATTATATATTTCGCTCCTCAGCACGGTAGGAAATTCGAAGAAGATTAGATAAACCGGATTATTTAAACAACTAGATGGTACCCGGCGCGTTGTTGCCGCAGAAGAAATAAAATATTCCTCTCCCCTCTATCTTTTATCTCCTCTCTCTCCCCGTTTTTTCCTCCTCTCTCGTTTTCCCCACTCTCTCTCTTTTCCATCTGTGTTTCTTTTGCCCCTCTGTGTTTCTTTTCTCCCTCTGTCTCTTTTCTCCCTCTCTGTGTCTCTTCTTCCCCTCTGTGTCTCTCTTCCCCCACTCTCTGACCCTTTTCCCGCTCTCTCATTTCCTTCTCTCTCTATTTCCCTTCTCTCTATTTTCTTGCTTCAATATTTTCCCTCTCTATATTTTCCTTCTCTTTCACTATCTTCCCTTTCTTTCTCTATTTCCTTCTATTTCATTATTTTCCCTTTCTTTCTCTATTTCCTTCTATTTTCCCTCTCTTCCCTTCTCTCTTTTTCCTCTCTCTTTTCCCGTCTATTTTTCACTTTCCTGTCATCAACTTGCGCCGCCTGCTTCTTGTGTGCTCCTCGACCTCGCCCTACAGCACAAGACAACGCCCAGCTCACGAGCATTGGGAATTGAATTTAACTGAAATGCTATCATGTGCTCTAGCGCCGTCTAGTGGAGTTACAATAATTGTACCATGCCTATGTTCTTCCCGCAAGTGCAAGCAATATGTTGACGCATTTTTTATCGCAATTGGATGCCTGCTAAGGATGCATGGATGCCTTAAGCACGAACCAACAAACATTGATTTTTACTTTCCGGCATAAGTACGTATACACGGAGTGATATACGTAGTATAGAGAAAGTTATGTAATGCTGCGCGAAAAAATGGACAATTTTCGGCGGAAAAAAATTAATTGCCGGGCGGTGAAAAGGAAAAAGTAGATAAAACCAGTTGCTAAATTAAAAAAAAATCCCCTAACACGTGATGTAGCCAGAAACCCTCTTTTGTAGGTCCTTGATACCGAAAAACCAATTGAAAGGAAAACGTCCGTCTGTCCGTCCGTCCGTCTGTCCGTCTGTGAACACTGCTAGCGCCAAACCATACTTACGATTTCTTTCAAAATGGATATTCCCCAGTCGATCTGCTTCTAGTCAAAGCTTTGAGATTTTGAAAAAGATTCTTTAAAATTTGGGGGTACTTTCTATGAAGGCCCCCGGGGATTTTCAAAATTTTCTCGAAAACGGCTCCACATTTTTTCTTTAAATTTCTTGTATGAATAGAGTAAAATACACTTATTTACATGGCATAGGTCCGATTGCCACGGATAACTCTGAATTTTTGAAAATTGCAAAAGTTTAAAATTTTTACGGCGTCTTTCTGGAACTACAAAATTGAAGATAGAGATTTTTCCTTCAAATAAAATTTTTTCTTCATAGCGAGTTCTTTCTTTAAGATCATCTACATTTTTTTGAAAATTTTAGTATTTTTCGCGCAATATTGCCTGCAATATATGCAATTTTAAAAAATTACAAAAACACGATTTTCTCAAAAACGGCTCCAATTTTTTTCTTTAAACTTTTAGTAGGGGTAGTAGTAAATGTACTCTATCAGATGACATAAAATCCATATTGCTCTATCGTTTGGTTTTTTCAAAAATTACAAAAATGTAAATTTTTTTACTTGTCTCTCACGTCGTTAATATTTACATTATTGGCTGTTTTTTCACGTTATTATATTTACGAGTATATATGCTTTAAATAATGTCAAGTAAAGTTTCTCGAAAACACTACCGTTTTCTGTGAAAAGTAGCTCAATTTTAGGGATGTTCAGAAATGCTCAAACGCCATTTTCTCATATATGGCTGCAATTTTTTTCGTTTTTACCGAACGATCGACGTTAGAAGTGAGTTCTGTAATATCTTCTTAGGAGTGCAAGAAAGTAACATTATAAACGAGTTGCATACACTATTTTTTGTAAAACAGTATTATAAGGATTTAAGGAAGCGAAATTAATTGTGTTAAGTTGTAATTCGTAGTTGTAGTAGATCTCAAATTCATGTTTTGACGTCATGAATGCTACCTAAGCAACTAATTTGTTTACAAATGGCAATTAGTTTGAAAGTCGTGATTCAAACAGAATTGACTTGCCTAGAGAAATTGTGGAAGGAGATGCAAAAGCAGAAAATGCTATGACACCGAATAAGTCTTGCAAACTTTATGAGAAAGAGTACTTAAAGTTTAGGAAATGGATGGATAAAAAATATGCACATTTATTTTGCAAAGCTGCTGTTCTTTGGTATCTATTGGAGCAGTTTGGATAAGTTAGTATAATGCACATGCTAGAATAAAGACGTTTGTTAATTTAATGCATGCTTCTTTAAACATTAAGTCCACAGCATGTAAAGCGTCGACACTATGGTGCACTTATTCCAAATTAAAGGAAATACTAAAGATCAAAGAGAATATTGATATTGGAACTTTTCATAAAGTAAGTTTACTTATGAAACAGGCAAATGTGGAATATCAACCTTTAAAGGCAATGGTATTTTCCCAACAAGATGTAAACACATTTCTTACAAAAGCTAATGATGAAACTTTTCTTTTAATGAAGGTATAATAATGACAGTGGCATACTAGTCAAGTTTTATTTATTAAGTGGTGTATTTTATTAATAACTGTTATGATTTCCAGGTTGTTGCTATTTTTGATATATTTGGTGCTTGTAGACGTGTTGAATTGTACAATTTGTGCATCAACGATATGAAAGAAGAAGGTTCTGTTTTGATAGTGAACATTAAAGTGACAAAAATGACAAGCCCGGAATAATTACTATCATATCCAGTGAAGAATTTAATTATGTTGAAGTCTGTAAAAAATACATTTCCTTAAGACCCTTACATGCTATACACATTGTTTTACAATCATGGCAAATGCAGCTACAATCCAATTGGTATCACTACATTTGAGAAAATACCAAAAAATATTGCAAATTTTTTAAAATTACCAAATGCAGAAAAGTACTCTGGTCATTCGTTTAGGAGAACATCCGCGACGTTTCTCGCAGATAATGGTGGTGATATCACTACACCTAAACGTCATGGAGGATGGCTACAAGTGTACAAGTGTAGCCGAATCATACATCGAAGATTCGGTGAATAACAAGATTTAAATAGCTGACAAGATATTGGTTAGTACAGAAAGCAAAGAAAAAACAAGCATTTTAGACATAAATGCATGTTCTGGAGTGTCACTGACCAATTTATCAAATTGTACAATTAATGTACATGTTCACAATAATTAATTTGATGTTTTTTGTTGTTCTTGTTATGTTGTTCTTGTTATATTACCAAATAAAAACAAAATATAATTTTAAAGGAGTAATAAATTAATAAATCAGTTTTTAAAAGTATGTTTTTTCATAACGTATTTGATTTTACTGCGAACACTGCAGTCTATGGTACCACTGTCTTCTTTAAACCCCATAACTGAAAATATATAGGGGCCGTGACTATTACGTGTGTGATGTCTCATATTTCGTGCAGAAATAGAAATGACGTAATGATTCGTGCAATATGTCATATTGTGAACGATTTTGTTGATGTAAAAGGGTTGTTTATAATGCAAAAAAATGGTACTTTTGGCGGTGATAGATGGCAGCTGGCAAGAAAGAGTATGTGGCAAATCCATATAGCTAGCGAAAACCCAAGGAAATAGAAAACGAATACGGGAAAGTCTGTGCCATTCTGTAGCACCACTAGTTATATATTAGATTAATTTTCTGTGTAATAATTTTTCAAGCAGAAGAACCCCGCATTGCCGGGATATTTATCATAATTTTGTATTAAACAGAAAGAGAAATTCTATCTATCCTCGCCCTATGGCAGAGCCTACTCCTATCGATTCTACTGTATATTCCCTCCGCGCTATCACGCCTCTCCCTGCCTTGCAATAATGTAGACCACGTTTTGTTGAAATGACATTATTCCAACGTTGAAGAGTTAAGCTGGAACACGGTTAGAAAAATATGAAAAAGAGTAAGATTTATAATATGGCAATTGATTGAAAAGTTTTGGTATAATACGGGTCATTCCATATTAAATCAACACAGTTTAAATTAAAATTTTACCCCACCATTTTAGATTCAGATGAAATTTGACACATAGGTAGTATGAATGAAGAATAAGAAAACTACAAATTTTGAGTAAAATATTTTCACCCGTTTCTGAAATACAGCCATGTAAAATTTTGCAAAATTGACTTCTCGAAAATTTTTTAATTGATGTAGAACCTCACCAAATTAAGATAGAGAGCTAGAACAGGTGTCATTTTGCAGTTTCTTTGTGGCCTTTTATAAGATATACAACTCAATAGGGGTTGCGTTCAAAAGGTTTTTGAAATTGAATTTAAAATTTTAATTTTGAGTTTTTTCAAAATGCTCATCTTCAAAAAAATTGAAAAAATTCTAAAATAATCCTTGTATATTTCCAAACAGATGGTGCAAGTTTAAAAATGGGACTGCAATGGGTTCATATGGTAATCTTTATTTAAAATGCACAATATTTACTTACTCTAGATTTTACTGATTTAAAATGCATTTTATTTCAAATTATAAGCCCTAATATATACAAATTATTAATTTAGTGCTTTTTATTGGCGAGTGGTGGTTGTGTTTTATTGTCATGATTATTATCATTATTATTATTATTATTATTATTATTATTATTATTATTATTCCACTACATCACGACTAAAGATGTTATGAGTCGGCTGAATATAAAATCTACTCCGGGCTACCTAAGGTTCTGTTCCAAATAAAGCGATTTCTTGCACTTCCCAGTCTTTTGAATTACCTGGCAGTTTAGACAAGTTCTTACACAAATTTTGAGGAACAAATCCCAGAGCTCCGATAACTATTGGGACGACCTGTGCTTTTACGCCCCACATTCGGCTGATCTCGATTTCCAAACTTTTGTATTTACGACGTTTCTCTGCCTCCTTGGTAACGAAGTTTCGATCGCAAGGTACAGCACCACCGACAAGTAAACACGATTTTTTCTCCAAATCCTGGATAACTATATCCGGTTTGTTTGCCGCTATCGTGCGATCAGTTTGAATTTGTTGGTCGTACAATATCGTACACAATCCAACAGACGTCACTGGTTTTAATGAGTGTTCGTACCATGGCGTAGCGTCAGGGGACGCTGAGATGCTGAGCATCCCCGTATATAAGAACCTTAAATACTGTATTGATAATCTTACAAGTGGTCTGTTGAGCGAAACACTTTTTGTATTAATTTAAAATTGATTTCCTATGATTGAATTCGGCGGGCTGTTGAAGCTGGCCTCTGATTGGTGGGAAGACTAAAATACTTCAGCGTCGGCCGCCAGATTGCGACGAGCAATGACGCATGCGCAGATGGCGAGGTCCCCCTCTCCCCTCTTCACCCCTGGCCCAGAGAAACCCGACTGCTTTACGCTAGCGTCTATTGCGGAAAGAAGCTCGTTTGTGCACGAGAGCGCAGCACACTTCAGGCGTTCAGTAAATTATCTTTCTCTCTCTCACTCGGGAGTCCCCGCGTGGTCATGGGTACAAACTGTAGAAATAGTGCCTGACTACTATTTCTTAATTAATATCCAAGAAATTGTATTATATCTTAAATAGATTACGTATTATTTAAGTCTGCAATGTATAAATTAACAAATGGTCTTATTGCCATTCGCGTATAAGAAATTAAAGCTGAGCCATTGTATAATATGCTTTCAAGACATCGGCAGCCCTGACTGCTGTGAAGATTTTGTGGAAAGCGCCTACACCGTCGTAAGCAATCGAGATCGTGGAAGTAGTCCAGTGTATCTGCCTTGTGTTGCGTTCGCCTGTTAGACGAAATAGTTGATAGTGACATTTTGTGTGTTATTGTTGAGCATCCCCAAACGTGTGAGTCAACGCTACGCCACTGGTTCGTACCACTTGGGGCATGTGTTTGGAACTTCGAGGGTGGTACAGATCTGCTGCCAGTGGAGGTAACTACACACCCTGTCGTGTCTTTTCAGGTATTCGGTTTTTGCTAGGATTGGACAAGCTGAGACAACATGATCAATGGTTTCTACTTGGTCCTGGCAAATGCGGCATTTGTCATCTTGGGAAATTTTGAGAACCGCTTTATCATAATGTCGTGTTCTCAACGCTTGATCTTGAGCAGCTACTAGAATTGCTTCCGATTCTGGCTTCATTCTTCCCCTTTTAAGCCACATAACTGATTGATCTTCATTAATCTACACCTCTTCCATTCTTTTTAGATATTTTCCGTGGTGAGGTTTGTCTCTCCACTAGTTCTTTAACATTTTTTGTGTCTCACATTTCATGTTTAATAGCATCAGAAGTTCAGTGTCTGTGTTATTCGACGTGTCTTGCCTAGTGTTCTTCGCAATGCTTTTATCTGCACTAACAATGCCTCTGTTTCACGTTCTTCGGTCACTATTATAATAACTTCGGTCATTATAATGATAATAATATAATAATAATAATAATAATATTATTATTATTATTATTAGACCGCGGAACTACATGCAATTGTAAATTTTTACTGACTCTGCATATCGAAAGGAAATGTATATAACTTTACCTATTACCAAAAATAAAACAAACTACCCTATTTTTATTTTGCATGTGTGCAATTTTTTAGTTTAAATGCGTATTTTAATGTATGCGGTATATTTTAGTATACCAGGTTTTTGTTGAGAAGTGGATCGAAATCAGATCTTTTCGGGTATTTCTCTTTTGGGCATCATTAACCCTTTGCATGATGGTAAATAAGCAGCTGACGCTTCTCAAAGTTGGTGTTCATTCCTCAACGATTCATTTCGCTTAAATGTTTAGGTTCCCACGTATCTGGTTCATCAACTGAAATGTGACCTTGATTTGTTATATTTTTGGTGATAGGTAAAGTTATATACATTTCCTTTCAATATGCACAGTCCGTAAAAATATGCAATTGCATGACATTCCGCGGTCTAATAATAATAATAATAACAATAATAATAATAATAATAATAATAATAATAATAATAATCATCATCATAACAATAAAACACAACACATTCGCCAATAAAAAACACTAAATTAATAATTTGTATATATTAGGGCTTATAATTTGAAATAAAATGCATTTTAAATCAGTAAAATCTAGAGTAAGTAAATATTGTGCATTTTAAATAAAGATTACCATATGAACCCATTGCAGTCCCATTTTTAAACTTGCACCATCTGTTTGGAAATATACAAGGATTATTTTAGAATTTTTTCAATTTTTTTGAAGATGAGCATTTTGAAAAAACTCAAAATTAAAATTTTAAATTCAAATTTCAAAAACTTTTTGAACGCAACCCCTATTGAGTTGTATATCTTATAAAAGGCCACAAAGAAACTGCAAAATGACACCTGTTCTAGCTCTCTATCTTAATTTGGTGAGGTTCTACATCAATTAAAAAATTTTCGAGAAGCCCAATTTTGCAAAATTTTACATGGCTGTATTTCAGAAACGGGTGGAAATATTTTATTCAAAATGTGTAGTTTTCTTATTCTCCATTCATACTACCTATGTGTCAAATTTCATGTGAATCTGAAATGGTGATGTAAAATGACTGTGTTGATTTAATATGGAATGACCCATACATAAAATTTCACAAACAGAATTTACGTAAGTATATGTAAGTACATACATAATCTGGAAAAACCTGGTCTTCAGTACACACTAAAACACTTCTCACTAAAAAAATATTTAAATGTCAGTCCTATTGGGGTTCCGGCTCCCAAAATCCTTTCTCTTTATAATTGAATATAATAAACAAATCTAAAGTAAAAAATAAATGCATGTACTTACGTATATTCTGTTTGTGAAATTTTATGTATTATACCAAAACTTTCAATCAATTGCCACATTATAAATATTACTCTTTTTCATATTTTTCTAACGTGTTCCAGCTTAACTCTTCAACGTGGGAATAATGTCATTTCAACAAAACGTGGTCTACAATATTACTGGGCAATTACAATGTAATGAAGAATGCACTGGGGGTAATACACTCCTAGAGGAGTGGGTGAGAAGGTAGTGATATTTACAAACAAAATTAGAATGCAACCCGCAATGCACATACCGCATATAATGTGCATTGAACCGACACAATGATCGTGATGAGCATAGCTGCTTAGTAGATGATTGGCATAAATAAATACACCCAAATTTTTAAATAGAATAAAATTTTCTGCTTTTGTATATTTTTTTCTAACCCTAACACAAAGCGACCTACATCTTCAGAACAGAACAAAATGCTGTAGCTGTAGATTGGTACGCGAGGGTTTTTCGATTTTTTCGTTCGGAATGTTTGTTTATACAAGTTTTGTTGAAATAGTATTTTAGAAAAATATTGAAAAACATCTTAAAGTTTTGGGGTCCCACTTAAGTGGGGGCGTCGGGCAAGTTGTCCCAGCTGCCTCACCCCCTGGGCGGCCCTGGTTCTTCATCGTCGCGATATTTGATGCTATAATGTGACCTTCACCGAGTGAACAATGATTTAAGTACCATACGAATTTACTAAAATCAGGGATTGTCTTTAAAAACAAAAAAAAAATCCAGGTTTCAAAATCCATAATAAAAATTGCCTTTCAATAGTGTCCATAATAATTGGAGCAATTTACTGTTGACAGAAAAGTCAACATTGTTTGTCAGAAAAGTTACAATAGTAAACACTGCAATATTACTGCTAGAGGCTGATAGTGATGAAGATATAAATCAAATGATTTTTGTAACTGTACTAGCTTCTTATCGAGACATTTACAATATCTCTATAAATAAGGGGCAATTCTAACTCATCAAAAGCATTCAAATATAACCAAGAAGTATGCTTTTTCCTTCACACTTTTAGTTGGATGTGATACATTCACCCAGCGTAGACAATAGAAATAATTATTCTGCAGTGGAAACAGTGATTTGTCTGAAATATTCTGTTCTGTTTCTGTCTGATAGAAACTAGAACAGAACATATTTCTGAAGCAGATGAAATCTTTTTGTTGATTTGTACGGTAAATAGATGATGAACGGGAGCACTGGACCGTCTCCGCTAACAGGTATTACTTTCAAAGACGATGATAAAAGCTAAATTTTGTCTTGTCATAAATCTGCATGTGATGCAGACCGCTAACATGGGTGTCGCAGCTACCATCATGTCAAGTTTGGGAAGACAAACTATTCCCTAGGATTTATGCTGGTCATCTAGCACATACGCGCCTAATTAAAATAATATGGAAATGCAACTATAGTGAAATATGAACATAAGATTTTTTAACATTTATATGTATTGTTATATAATCAAACAGCATCTGTGGAATTTATAAGCAGAAAATCTGTGCTGAAGTACTCTTCTCTTGGCAAAACATAGTTCTGAGCATGCATGTGGCCATTCCGCTGAATCTGACAAGGCTGGGAATAGCATTTCATTTATCGTTCAAAATTGCCCAAGAGGAAGCCATCGAAATCTTTTCTTATTACATAGAACACAGTAATTGATTGAATGTGGTTCTTGAATAAGAAACATCAAGAACGATTTTACAACGGACTTTATACCGTAATGTTCGATAAAAAAAATGCATTAACCGGCTAAGTCTGGTATTAAAAAAATATCGCATATTATCCACATCGCACTGCATAGGCAATGCACGTATTCCCCATTTACTTACATTTTATCGAGTGAAAATCCGGCGTTGCCCGGCGGTCTATTTATCACAATCATCTTTTAAACAACCTTGTCTGAATCGTCCACCATGACGGCTCAGAGTGCAATGCACGATGTATTATGTATTGCGGGCTGCATGCTTCTGTTGTAAATGTCATTTCTTTCCCACCCACCTCTCTAGCGGTGTCTTGTGCCCGGTGTACTCTTTTTGCATTGCAATTGCCCAGCAATAATGTAGACCAATTTTTGTTGAAATGGCTTTATTCCCACGTTCATGAGTTAAGCTCGAACACGAACTACACACATATGCATATCAATCAATTTTTTTTGTTTATTAATATTTTTAGCAATGAGTGCATTTAGGAAGAAATTTTTACACTGACAATGAGATAAATGATAATATTACGTATAATAACTATTATATTTATTATAGGTTGATTATAATCTTACAAACATGTGTATGTTTGCACACATTTTTGAGAATTAAACAAAATAGCGTTTTTCGAAAATCTGTAGCTCGCTTGGTAATTAGTTTCGAAAGAAATGTTTTATTTAAAGTTGTAAGAAATTTTATCCTCATTAAAATTCATTTGAAACAATTTTCTACACAACTTAAGGTTAAAGAGCTATAGAGAAAAAGCCGAAACAAAGGAACCGAAAAAACGAAAAAAATACCGGTTCCAGGAGGCCCGAAAAAATACCGGTTTCGGGCCTCCTGGAGTTAGCACAGGATCTGGAAGGTCGAAAACTTGGGGTTTTAACTAGTGCCTGGGTACATACAACATACTCAAAGAAATAGTTTTTATGACGTTTTTCCAGGTAAAATGTACATACCGACTGAACTAAAGGGAGCTCGCTTGTGTAAAGAAAACTTGCGCGAGCAATACACTATTCGTATGTTACGACGTTTGGAAGGATAGAGAGAAAGGGGAATTTGAAAGGGTTGAATAGTTATGAAGGAAGCAAGGACATTTTTCTACAAATAGAACACGCTCTGCTTTTGCGGACCATGTTCTACGAGTACTATTGATCAATCTATCGTACTATTGATCGCTTATTAATACGTTTCAGGCAGTGAAAACTTGGCTGCGTTCAACAATGGCAGAGAATTGCTTGAATGGGATATGCATGTTAGATAGAATGTGCACATAGAAGCCTGATCCAGGAAAGGAGAAAAGTAATAGAAAAGAATGTTCTGCATACGTTTAGTGCAGACAAAAGAAAAATTATCAAGCTTAAGCAGTTCTCACTCAGAAACAAAGACGTTGGAATGGAATACTAGAATCACTGAGAGCGCGGCTGTCGCGGAATAATTTGAAGGCCGCCATTGTAGAGGAAAGGTGCGTACCTCATAAACATCGTAGCGCATGTAATAGGAACAAGTTAGTAATTGGGAATAACGATATGTTCTTTTCGGTGCGTTCATTTTTAAACGGTACTAAAATATTCGTATTATAATATGGTTAAGAGTTGTCCGGCATATATTAAGTGCACGAACAAATTCATTGCTCCGAATTCAAATTCAGTGTACAAGTTCGCACAGATTGACTCTTCAGAACGAAATATTACGGGGGAAACATCTGTTTTGTTCCTTAATCAATAATTAATTATAAATGTTGAAGACTTTTCATGTGAAAACTTGCATGTCTGTATCGTTAAAGAAAAATAGCAGCTGGCATAGAAAACATGTATCTAAACATTATCCATATCAGGCTAATGTTTTGTTTTTCATTTTATATTTTTATTTATTACATTCATCCAAAAACAAAGATAAAGATGGAAACGAGCACAACTGCACAGTCAGATCTGAAACCCGCGCGCAAATCGTTCCTTACAATGGCGACCACGGCCCCTTTCAATTTATCCTGGGACCTGAACTGTCCGTCTATGAAATTGTAGTGGTTCGCGTAGAAACAATGAACTATTTTATGTAAAACCAGCTTGTTTTAACTTCTGTATTATGCTAAGTAAAACTAAAGGGTATATCCCGCATATTTTTATAAATAAAAGAGATCAAATTGAAACATTTTTCCAACAACTTATTTTTGCACCACCTGGCTCGTAGTATGGCCATCCTCTCCACGTTTCGACTATACATTATTGCTTCCGTTTGGTCAATTAGTCTAAAAAGAGGTAAAAAAGATAATAAATGTTTGCAGCAATGTTCAAAAATTTTTTATATTTTCTCGTATATTCTTGTATAAAATAATGTTACAAATCCATTAAACTAGAACTTTTTGACTACACATATGTCATATGATATCTTATAAATGTTCTATATGTGTTGTCTTTATCTTACGAGGCTGCAGAGGGCCAAAGATCAAGCTTGAATAAATATATATTAAAAAAACAAATCTGTGAGAACATGCACTTCATTATTAACCCATTAAGTTCCAAACTATTTTTACTGCAGTTTTTTTAGTGAAATTCAAAAAATCATCATAATTGAGTGCTAGATATTTACTTTTATCGAAATTAATTCAAATTATTCATTTGGGTAGGTGTGGAGGACTAGGGCGCTGGGACTTGGTATGAAGTTTTCCGCAATAATAAAAATAAGTCTTCAAAACAAATGTTTATGCCCACTGGATTCGAATTTTAGTAACTACTGTTTGAAATTTAAAACAAAAATAAAATAAAATAATTAAACAACATAATTACATAAGTTATTGTAATGTATCAACAAAGCAAATACGATTACACTAGATGAATATTTTCAGAAAAGAACTTGATGATAATAATTGAACAGACTTCTACTAACATGTTTGCGAAAATGATCTTGTACTCAGCTAAGATTATAGTACAAAAGTAATTTCAGAAAAATCTACTTTATTTTCTGAAGTGGAATAGACCAAAACATTCCACACAGAGAGTAATATTGCATTTAGCAAAATATTTGTGAGGCTTGCTTATGCATGATGACAGCTGATATTGTGCATAAGCAATCCTCGTGATAATGAGTCTTTTTCTGTCGAAACTTACGTTAGGCAGCACGCTTGCTGGAGAAGAGAAAATTGATACTTTCTTTCTTGCAGATTCTTGGAACTTTTATAGTGCGATTTTTATAAATCTGCCTCTCAAGGCCCGTCTTCACGATGAAAACTATCGCGGCATTTCGGTCTTTCTCAGTCGTGTCTCTAGATGTTCCATGATGAAGCAGTGCTTGATACGGTCACGATCATGCGACATCTAGCGGAACGACCGAGAAAACCGCAAAATTCCGCGATGTATTCCATCGTGAAGACGGGCCTGGAGAGGCAGCTTTATAAAAATCTCGGTCGTGCCTCTTTCTCGGTCGTGCCGGTAGATGTCGCATGACCAAGCAGTGCATGATCAAGCAGTCGCATGATCAATCATGCGACATCTAGCGGCAAGTCAGGAAAAAAAACATGAAATGAAATTCCAAGGTGTCGTGAAGACGGGCCAAGGTGTCGTGAAGTTTTTCACTTCACGACAAAATTATATAACATAAAGTCCCAGCGTCCTCTTATGAGGACGGCACTAAAATATTAACGTCTCGAAAACATTGAATCATATAACTGCACAATTTTATATTCTTCGTAAAGTATGAGCACAAACTAACACTACGTAGTGAGTTTAGCAACTCAACGAAATTTAAAAAAGTAGATATAATCAAATTTTTTATCAACACAAACAAAGAATAAAATGCACTAACTTAGGAAGCTAGAAAAACTACAAGAATATAAATCTGAGCAATAACAAACGTTTATATCTGTTGAATGAACCTTTGCGGTGTTGCCAAACAACGTGATGGTGAAAACAATTTATAATATAATGAAATGTTGAAAAAAATTCACTGTCCTCAAATGAGGACGCTGGAACTTAATGAGTTAAGCTCATAACACCTTAATGAGTGCGCTATTCAGCTGTTAACAGATTATAAATTATAATTAATTAATTATAATTATAAATTAATATCATTTCCATTGCTTCAACTATTATTTATTATCAGAAGTACATAAAGCGTACATAAAGCTGCTGCTCCGATCACGTAATTCTAAGTTGATACATGTTTGTACTTCCGTAGAACGTCAGTTGCTGTTTACTTGCCAGAAGTACATAAATGCGTATGTAGAGAAAACTTTCTTCTGGAAACACCAAACGGTTGCAATTAATACAAGGATAGGAGTATATATTCATAGCAATTTAGATGTAGGTACATTTTCGATCATTTATTAAATAGAAATAGAGAAGGAATATGTAAAGTTAAGGTGAAAGCAGAACCTCATTTGCACATTTTTGGCACTATTATTGAAGATGCAGATCTGATTAAAAACGTTTTTTCTACTGTTGAAATACATCCTGTAATTGGCTATGTGAACGAGCAATTTTGGCTCCGACAAATGAGGATGTGGATCCTATAAATTTAAAGATCATGCATATGATGTCAGCTGAATTTAAAATTCAATAAAGTTCAGTTCTCAAATAAATTTCAAGTTCAGTTCTCAAATAAATACAAGACGCTGATAATTCTCATTTTCTTATCAACACATGCATCAATATTAGTCATGTCCATTACCAATACGTAAATGAAAACAAAGTTTAAATGAAGGACTTGTTATCAGATAGTCCTACACCAGATTTTGGCCAATGTTATATAAATACACGCATGCTCAATTTCAGCAAAATTCATTTTTATCCTAAAGTACAGTTAATAGAATGAACTAGTGGTGCCAGTTGCTAAATTAAGAAAAAAAGTCCCCTAACACGTGATGTAGCCAGAAGCCCTGTATTCTAGGTCCTTGATACCGAAAAACCAATTGAAAGAAAAACGTCTCTCTGTCCGTCTGTCCGTCCGTCTGTCTCTCCGTGTGTGAACACTACTATCGCCTAAACCATACGTACTATTTCTCCCAAAATGGATATTCCCAGGTCTATCTGATTTTAGTCAAAGCTTTGAGATTTTGAAATAGATTCTTCAAAATTTGGGGGTACTTTATATGAAGCCCCCCGGGGATTTTCAAAATTTTCTCAAAAACGGCTCCAAATTTTTTCTTTAAATTTCTTGTATGAATAGAGTAAAATACACTTATTAACATGGCATGTGTCCGATTTTCACGGATAATTCTGAGTTTTCGAAAATTTTGAAAGTTTGAATTTTTTCGGCGTCTTTCTCCAGCTACAAAATTGAAGATAGAGATTTTTCCTTCAAATAAATTTTTTTCTTCATAGCGAGTTCTTTCTTAAGGTCATCTACATTTTTTGCAAAATTTTAGTATTTTTCGTGCAATATTGCGTGCAATATGTGAAACATTAAAAAATTACAAAAACAAAATTTTCTCAAAAACGGCTCCAAATTTTTTCTTTAAACTTTTGGTAGGGATAGTGGTAAATGTACTCTATCAGATGACATAAAATCCATATTGGTCTATCAGTTGGTTTCTTCAAAAATTCAAAATATTTAAATATTTTCACATATTTCTCACGTCGACAATATTTACATTAGTGGCGATTTTTTCACATTAATATATTTACGAGTGCATGTGTTTTAAATAATGTCAAGTAAAGTTTCTCGAAAACACTACCATTTTCTGTGAAAAGTAGGTAAAATTTCGGCATTTTCAGAAATGCTCAAACGCCATTTTCTCTTATATGGCTGCAAATTTTTTCTTGATACTTTTGTAACGGATAGTGATCATTACACTCTTTCGTACAGCGTAAAGTTTATTTTGAGTTATATATTTGTTTTTTTAAAAATTACATAATTGTAATTTTTTTGAAAGATCTCTCACATCTTTAATATGCACATTACCAGCAATTAGTAAACATTATTATATTTGTGTGTATAATTGCTTCAAATAACTTCAAATAAAGAATTTTGAAAACTCAAAACTTTTCTGTGAAAATGAGCTTCATATTTCGCATTTTAGTAGCCCTAAAACGCCATTTTCTCTTAAACGGCACATAATTTTTAAAAGAAAATTGCCATTTATGACTAGGTTTTTTGTGTTCTTTAATATTCTAAAATTAATGTTTCCGTTCTACCAATAGGAAATCGAAAAATTAAGAAAATGACAAAAAAATGTACTTTTGGCGGTGATAGATGGTAGCTGGCAAGAAAGAGTTTGTGGTAATTCCGAATAGCTAGCGAAGACCCAAAAAAATAGAAAACTAATACGGGAAAGTCTGTGCCATTCTGTAGCACCAATAGTTACTTTCCCATATACGTACGTATACACGGAGTGATATACGTAGTATAGGGAAAGTTATGTAATGCTGCGCGAAAAAATGGCCAATTTTCGGCGGAAAAAAATTAATTGCCGGGCTGTGATAACGAAAAAGTGGATAAAACCAGTTGCTAAATTAAGAAAGAAAATCTCCTAACACGTGGTGTAGCCAGAAACCCTTTTCTCTAGGTTCTTGATACCGAAAACCCAATTGAAAGGAAAACGTCCGTCTGTCTGTCCGTCCATCCGTCCGTCTGTCTGTCTGTCCATCTGTGAACACTGCTAGCGCCTAAACCATACGTACGATTTCTTCCAAAATGCATATTCCCCGGTCGATCTGATTCTAGTCGAAGCTTTGAGATTATGAAAAAGATTCTTCAAAATTTGGATGTACTTCATATGAAGCCCCCCGGGGATTTTCAAAATTTTCTCAAAAAAAAAGGCTCCAAATTTTTCTTTGAATTTCTTTTGTATGAATAGAGTAAAATACACTTATTAACATGGCATAGGTCCGATTTTTACGGATAACTCTGAATTTTCGAAAATTGTGAAAGTTTGACTTTTTTTCGGCGTCTTTCTCCAACTACAAAATTGAAGATAGAAATTTTCCTTGAAATAAAATTTGTTCTTCATAGTGTGCTCTTTATTTAAGGTCATCTACATTTTTTTTAAATTTTAGTATTTTTCGCGCAATATTGCGTGCAATATATGCAATTTTAGAAAATTACAAAAACAAAATTTTCTCAAAAACGGCTCCAAATTTTTTTCTTTAAACTTTTGGTAGGGATAGTAGTAAATGTACTCTATCAGATGACATAAAAGCCATATTGCTCTATTGGTTGGTTTTTTCAAAAATTACAAAAATGTAAATTTTTTTACTTGTCTCTCACGTCGTTAATATTTACATTATCGGCGGTTTTTTCACATTATTATATTTACGAGTATATATGCTTCAAATAATGTCAAGTAAAGTTTGTCGAAAAGACTACCGTTTTCTGTGAAAAGTAGCTCAATTTTCGAGATTTTCAGAAATGCTCAAACGCCATTTTCTCATAAATGGCTAAAAAAATTCGTCAAACTTTTTGATCGGATAGTGCTAATGGCACTCTTTAATATGACGTAAAGTTTATTTTGAGGATTTTTTTTCAAAAATTACACAAAGGTAATTTTTTTTAAAGTATCTCTCACATCATTAATATTCACATTACCAGCAATTTGTAAACATTATTATATTTGTGAGTGTAAGTGCTTCAAATAACTTCAAATAAAGTATTTTGAAAACTCAAATATTTTCTGTGAAAATGAGCTCCAAATTTCGCATTTGTAGTAGTGCTAAAACTCCATTTTCTTTTAAACTACACATAAAAGAAAATTGCCATTTATGACTATGTTTTTGTGTTTTTTAATATTTTAAAATTAATATTTCCGTTCTACCAATAGGCAACCGAAATATTAAGAAAATGACAAAACAAATGTACTTTTGGCGGTGATAGATGTTTTTTTTTTTTTTTTTTTTTTTAACATTTGTTGCGTACACAATTTGACGCAACGCGTCTCTAAACCCCTTTCGGGGCGTTGAGCGCTCTGCGCTTTGGAGTAATTCTCCATTAACCCACTGCGCTTTTCAGGAGTAATCCTCCATTACTGAATGTCACGTCACGTTGTAGTCTTCACGTTGTAGCATCTCCGCGCACGCGCCTCTCTCTTGCGCGCCCCTGCGTCACTACCCGGCGGCCAGAATTGGGAAGGAATTAGGATAGAGGTAGGTTTTAGGGCACTTCACAGGGGTTGGACTAGCCCTTGTGAAGCAGTCAAACTGGTTTTGTTGGAACAAATTTCACATGAGATCGACGGGAATCGAACCCGGACCTCCTTGGTGAAAGGCGAGCGACTTCGCTCTGAGCCACCAGATGTTAGCTGGCAAGAAAGAGTATGTGGCAATTCCGAATAGCTAGCGAAGACCTAAGGAAATAGAATACTAATACGGGAAAGTCTGTGCCATTCTGTAGCACCACTAGGTTTTCTATTTCCTTGGGTCTCGGCTAGCTATTCATACTTTTTTCTACTTCATACTGGTTTTTGTACTCTTTTAAAATTGCACATATTGCACGCCATATTGCGCGAAAACTACGGAAATTTTTAAAAAAATGTACATGACCTTAGAGAAAGAACTCACTATGAAGAACAAATTTTACTCTAGGGAAAAATCTCAATTTGCAATTTTGTAATTGGAGGAAGACACCGAATAAAATTCAAACTTTCGCTATTTTCGAAAATTCTGAGAAAACCGTGAAGATCGAACCTATGCCACTTTAATAAATGTATTTTACTCTATTCTTACAACAAATTTAAAGAAAAAATTGGAGCAGTTTTTGAGAAAACTCCGGGAGCCTTTGTGTAAAGTACCCCCAAATTTTGAAGAAAGTTTTTCAAAATCTCAAATTCGACTAGAGCTACATGGACAGTGGTTTCTTCAATTTGGCAAAAAACCTTCGAGTGGTTTCGGCGCTAGTACTTTTCACAGACGGACGGACAGAGAGACGGACAGACGGACGGACAGACGGACGGACAGACGGGCGTTTTCCTTTCAATTGATTTTTCGATATCTAGGACTTACAAAACTAGCTACACTACGTGTTTGGGGATTTTTTCTCTTAATTTAGAAAATGGTTTTATCCGCGTTTTTGTTGTCAGGTTAGTTAGTTAATTCAGGTTGTATATACAGATACATATATATATATATATATATATATGTATATATATATATATATATATATATATATATATATATATATGCATAAGGTATACAATAATATACTCCGCACCTCGCTGAGGCCAAAGCCTGTGCGCGAACCCGCATAACGCATTATTATGCGGGTTCGCGCAATTATTTTGCGATATTATGTATACAATATCGCAAAACGTAGTACACTTATAAAGAAATAAAATATAAATTGAAAAAAAAGGAAACAATTTTTATAAAGATAACACACAATAGAACTAGTTACATAAAAGAAAAGAAAGAAACTTTATAGAACTAAATTCGATGAAATACAAATGAAAAAAGACAAATTAAAAAATCTAACATATTTTCTATTACGATACATATATAAAAGCCCAAATATAATTTACATTAGGTATAGTATTACTTCGATGAAAGATTTCAATGTAAACAGGGGATGATTACTCAATTATCTCTTCTTCAGAATCTCTTCGTCTTCAGAACAGTCTCAGATGAGTTTATCAACCAGTATTTTATCATAGTTTTAGTTGATATTCTATTCATATTCAAAATTTTCAGATTATGTGGAAGCAAATTGTAAACTTTATAACTGATATAATCAAAATTTCTTCTACCAATATCTTTTTTAACGTCTGGAGTTCTTTTATTGGCCTTTACTCTTACATCATAGATATTTTGTAAATAAGAGTAATTCTCCAAGACTGACTTCAACAGAAATTATTTCCTAACATCAATTATTTTATTTTCTCTATATAGGATTTCTGAAGAGTATCTTCTATCCCTTCCAAATATCAGTTTAATGATTCGTTTTTGAATATCACTCAAAGGTTTCAAGGAATTGGCATAAGCTCCTCCCCATGCAATTATACTATACGTAGCGATAGACTAATAAAATGCATGAAGTATCACTAGAAGTTGTTTTGTATTAAATATTTTAGTAATTTTATAAAAAATATAAATGAGATATCTTAACCTATTTGCAATCTTTGATATACGGTGTCCCCATTTTAAATTGCAATCTATAAGAATACCCATATATTTCATATGATATTCTCTTTTTATCTCCGGACAAGTACAGTTTTGTCTATTGCAAGAATTTATATGTATTCTCAAAGCACACCGATCCGGAACACTGTCCATGTAGCTGCCATAAGTAGAGTATACTGTTTTTGTTATATTAAGGCTAAAATGGTTTGCACAAAACCAATTAGTTAACTGATTTAAATTGACTTCAGCTCTTTGATATCCGTCAATTAATTTTTTCCTGCCGAAAATTTGCCTTTTTTCCGCGCAGCATTACATAACTTTCACTATACTACGTATATTACTCCGTGTATACGTATGTATACGGGAAAGAAAAAAGAATTCAACTCAAACAATACACATCTGTACAGACTATGACATAGGTTATGGTGTGGTTACCACAATGAACGCGAAAACGTATTCGCTGAAGTTCAAATGTAAGATCGAAAAAGGTTGGGTCAATGAGGCTATCCCCAAGTGAAGTATTCCATCGCAGGCCAATGTAATATTCATCCTTTATCAGAAAAGTTCCAGGACAAAGGTTGGAAAAATTAGAAAATTGCATTTACGCAGTAATGATCCAAGCTCCTACCAAAGTAGTCCCCTTGGGTTTCTATACATAATTCTCAACGTTTGATTTTATTTGATATATCTAGTCAAAAAACGGAGAAAACTGAATATGACGTATGGGCGAGATTATTTGTGCACGTTTTCTTAAGTTCCAGAATCCCTTCCCAACATTTTAATTATAAATACGATTCTGGAGGCTCTGGAAACAAGAAAAAAATCTACAGCTGCGATGTTTGTAAGCTCATTTGTCACAGTCCGTTGGATATCTGCAGTATATTCAAGTTTTCCTTTCATTGGCCTTTTCACTCGCGGAAACAAGGAAAAATCACAAGCTGAGAGGTCATACTGGAAGCACCAACTTTTATCTCCTGCAATAATATTAGACACAAATGTAGGATCAAGTTTGGCTCTATCCAATAGTTTAGCAGAAATTAGTCTTTGATCGTGCGTCTGTTAGCGAGGGACGAGTTTTGCGTTAACTTTCCGTTTCCCTAAATCGCGTAGAATATTGTGACACTCATCACGATTCAAATTCAGTTCTTCCCATACCGTACGCATATAATGCAATTTTATTACTTTGCCACTCACGGTCTGTCTTCACGATGTGATAAGTCATGGTATTTCGCGTCTTCCTGTCGTGCCTTTAGATATCGTATGATCGCGACCGTGTCAAGCAGTGCTTGTGATCAGGCGACATCTAGTAGCAAGACCGAGAAAGACGCGAAATGCCTTGTGATATTCCATCGAGGTCATTGGGGCTTGAGTGGCAAAGTTCGCACTATAGTTACATGACGGTCTTCTTGCAATAACTGCCTTACACTTTTTTACACGTCGGTAACTGCACATAACGTTTGCATCGGTATGTGCTGTAGACTGGCAATCAGCTCTGGGATCGTCTTGCACTGAATCTCTGCCTTCACACCAGCTTTTGTGCTATTCGAAAACGCGACTTTATGAAAGTTCCTCACCGGCATACGCTTGCTTAAACATGTTCCACGTTTCATTAAGGGTTTTCCCGAGCTTAACGCAGAACTTAATGTTCATTCTTTGCTCACAATCAGCATCCATTGCATCACCTTAACTACTGCGATAATAACCTAGTGTGTTGCTAAGCATAGCCTGCCATCTTGTGAGTTTGCGCTGAAACATGGCCAACATCATGTCAAGTAAGAACACATACCAGGTAACAAAACGAACATTGGTTCCTCATTAGTATTGCAAACTCAGAAACAATGTCCTGGAACTTTTCTGACAAAGGATGTGTGTAATTCGTTTCAAATGTGCGAAATTTTCACACGGGTTCAGCTAGTCATGGAAATAAATAGATTCAGCGTTTAAAAGCAAACTATTGGCCATGCCTGCATTACAAATGACAATTTTACTTTCAAAGTGAGTTTAAATGGTACTGAAAAATAGACGAAGTGTCATATGTTTCTAGCAGGTACTTGAAGCGATACCTAAAATATTACAAGTACACAATTTTCAATATAATATTTATTATTGTTTTACGTGAACGTTACAAATACAGAAATCTGTGCCATTATGTAATACTTGTAATTTAAAATTATCGAAATTATTTAAATCATTCTTATGTTTTTTACATTATTTTACGAGGGACGGTGAGTGGACGTCACTGAAAATCTATACAAATGTTTTTCCATAAAAAATAGGTTAGTTTACAATGACTATTTCACTCATGTCTGTCCGCGTCGTAAGTAGCCAATGGTAAGCAAGGATATATTCAAATTAAACCAATCCCAAATGTTTATCGCCATCAGTTTGTTTACCTTTTTTATCATAAGTAATATCACGAGAAGTGCTGTGCTAGCCGGTATATTCACGACTCGCGTAGCGAGGAGTGAATTTACCGGCTAGCACAGCGCTTCGACTGACATTTAGTGTGACTACTTCACGAATAAACACATTACATGATTTGAAAGAATAATTTAAATCACAGGAATTACAAAAAAGGGAAATATTACTCAAAATTACAACCGAAAAATGAAAACCTTTTATTCAGCTCCGACTTATCACTGCCTCCTGGAATAACTTATAATCAAGTAACATTTGAATAACAGTTTAATGCAGAAAATTATTTCAAATATGTTTCAATTTTATGGTAATAAAACTTTCGAACAACAATAATAACAAGGCTACATAAAGAACATTTATTAAAAGCACAATCATTAAAGTTGTAGGAAGTTGTTTTCCAAGTCTTGCCCTTCCGTGAAAGTATTTGAAATGGAAGATGTAGAAGATGAATTAGCAGCGGAATTCGTCGATTTTGAATGGGTTAAACACACGTGTGCACTCATTATAGTATTTTCCTGAATAATTTTTTATGTAACGTTCCACATTGTTTTGATGGCATATTCTTTGTACTATACGCGCACTTTTTCTTGATACTCCACAGCGGGGGGTGCGAGGGGAGGCAGGTTCTGTTTACGTCACGGCAGTGCAGTACTGTCAACATCCACAGAAAACTCAACGTAAAAGCGCGTCTTGGACTAGATAGCAATGAGAAACAACTCAAGTTTTTTTTTATTTTCCGAAGAAATAATTAATAATTATAGAAATTATTGAGTAACGAGAAGGTGCACGGTACGCAGAGGTCGTTAGAAAGAGAGAGCGAAAACTGAGAAGTCTGAATTGTAAAGGAAGAAGGTGAGCAGCTCTGCAAACTGAGCCGTGACCTTCCGAGTGGGGCTCATGTTTTCTGCCGAGCCGTGCTGTGCCGGGCTGAGCGAGAACTCGGGAGCTGGAGGATCAAGAATAAGTGCGAGTATAGTACTCGTCACCATCTAATCTTCGTATATTAATTACCTAAAATATGTGTAAATTCCTCATTTGTAGTTTGTGCTGACCATTTGTATTTTCTTTCTTCACAAAATTCTTGAAATTGCTTCCACACGCTTTCTTTGTTCCTTTCGCTGTTTTTCGGCACTGAATTTTTAATAATATATTATGTTTCAGAGTTTTAAACATAACCAAACCGACACATTTTAAAATTATATTGATGCACACAAGCTAATTTGGTGGTGAAATAATTGCTATCGTTATCTTAAAAAGGTAAACAAAGGTTTTACATAATTTTCATAAAATTCTGTTTTATTTCATTCTCATTTTATATCATTTGAATATATCTAATTCGTTTCAAATGAATGAAATGTTCGCATGGGTTCAGCTAATTTTTGAAAAAGTGGACTCAGCGTTTAAAAGCATACTATTAGCATTACATTACATTACAAAAGACCATTTTTTCTTTCAAAGTGAGTTTAGATGATACTGAAAAATAGACACGGTGTAATGTGTTTTCAGCAGTTGGAGCATTCCACGGTCACGTGTGGGACATTTGTACGCATTTTCTATTTAGTTGTTACGGCATAAAAATTAAGTAAATAGTTATATTTTTCTGAATAACGGGTGAAACAAAAAGCAAACTATGACTTATTTTTTGACATATAGAAAGTTGTTATACCTTTCTAATTTTTGGAGTAAAAGCAAAAAAATATATGGTCACGTGCGGGACAGGTGAATATTACCTCATTAACAAATACTTCTATTCAGATAAGATTACCAGCCCATCTGCGGGTGCAGCAAGCGTGTATTATTTTTTTCTGAAATCCTCGTACATAAATCTATAGTTTCAGGTCAATACAACCACGAAAACATCAGTTCCCGGACTTGTAGGTCTTTTTTATAATGGTCACGTGCGGCACACTTTAAGGTCACGTGCGGGACATTTACTATCCGCTTGCCGAAAAAATCAATCAAATAACTATAAAAACTATAATTTCAGCAAATGTTACCAATTTGCTGAATGGCAAATGTGGTAACAATACGAGGATATAAATGGACACAATACGAGACTGATAAAAACATGATAACAATATGATTGCAAATATTTATTGATAGCATGCTTTTTTGTAGATAGTGCATTTTTCTTACATGCGATTACATTCTTTTCACCAGTGAGAACATGAAATTTTTTATGCCAGAAACTGCTACTATATTTTTCCATGGCTTTTCTGGAGCAATAACGGTCGCTACATAAATAAGTCGGGTAGCGCTAACAACTTCAGAAGCAATTTCAGCAACATCTTTTGCTAATTGAACGTTGCATCTTTTCCCTTGAACCATTATTTTCTCTCACTCGACGCCTTTACATTGCTTCCAATTCCATCGACGACACTTTTACCATGGGCAGTTGCAAAATACTTCCAAGAAAATTTTCTTTTATATTTTTCAAAAAATATGGGAGGCACCTTCACTGTAAATTTATTTTTAAATTCTTATGATGGCCCATCGATCCATATTATTTCTGACTCTGGCTGATCATCACTTGCCCGAATGATTTCCTCATACAAAAAGTTGATGAACATGAACACTGTTCTTATATTGACGGAACAAATTACGTAGGTTTTGCACTTCTCTTTATAGAAGACTGCCGCAGTAAACAAAAGTACACTTTTGCGTAACCAAAGAGCACGTTGGATTTCATTCTGGTATTCACAACTGAAATTCCTTTTGCCGCATACGTTTTGTGTTAACATGCTTCATCACATCAGATAGATCAGCTGTCTAGTTCATGTAGTTCTCCTAAACGTGACTCTTTAAAAGAAAGTTGTAACCTACCATCACCGCTTTTTTTCCATACTTTCCAAATCACAATTTGCTCTGGTTGAGTGGGACAAGGCATAAGGTTTCCCATTGGAACACAAATGTTCTTCTTATAACAAGTCTAGCTTACTGTCACAGAGTACATTTTCCCAAAAATCATTTGAGTACGTAGCTTTAGGAGAAAGTTAAGTAAATTTCAGTTTGAAATTTTCGTGAAGACACTCCAGCTGACCTCATTGGTCAGCTGGAGTGTCTTTTGGTAACAATACATGTTTTGGATGAAGAGAATAAAATTTTGAAATTGCGATTTTCTTTTTTGAAAATGAAGTATGCTTCTTTTAAAAACATAGTCAAATAATGTTTTTGCAATTTTTCTCTTTTACCTTCGTTCCAAACTGTTACATCTTTCATTCCTGGACAGGTATAAGTAATGTCAGGGCGAGAAAAAAATTGCTAACTGTCATATTTTCATTTTCCTTATGATTGGTTGACTTATCTTTGTGCACTTCTTTAAGCCAATGCGTTTCTCTAAACTTCTTACTACAGCTTTTTGTTTTCTAGGCGATTTTAGAAGAATCCGAGGTATCTTCTGATCGGTTTTGGGGAATGGTGTCTCACAGGAATAATGTGTTTTTGGCGAATTTGTTTGGTCATTAAAACCTATTTTGGTATTAAGCTTTTTGTTTGCTCTCTGCATTTTCTTCCTATCTATGTCATATCTCCTGAAGTCCTGTTTCTCTTTTTCACACATTGCACTTCTCTTTTTTCCTTTTCACATCTGAAATTCTTTTATTTTATTCTTTTCGATTGTTTGGATTTTCAGCTTTCTATCTTTCCCTCATCTTGTTCATCTTTCTATCACTAACAGATTTCTTTTGGTATTTCCATTTCTGAATTGTAAAATAATATAAAATCAACATATTTAATAGTAAAACGGTTCAATGAAGAGATGTTACGGCGTACAGTGACAGACGGTCACGTGCGGGACAAGAACATAAATTATTATAATTGCGTCTAATATTAAGAATGTGATTTAAAACTATTATAACCCAATACTTAGACATTAAGTGAAGAAAAAAATGTATTCACAGATCACTTGCAGAATGTATTTTCTCTGTAAAACAAAACTTAGCCTATTTCGAGTCACGTGCGGGACATTGAATTTGATTAATTTCATTCGGTTAGTTAATTACTTGTAGACATTTTTACAGAGCTGTAAGAATGAAAACATATTCTTATGTATACTTACATTGTCCTGGAAAACACAGAACCTACACAACAATGGTTGTTATGCAAATTACAACCTCTGAAAACAGTATCGTTTCGAGCATGCGAAAAACCGCGAAACAATCTAGCATGAAAGTAGGTGTACCACTCTTGGAATTAGAAACTAGTGAAAAAATAAAACATTTATGACTAATTTATAGTTTCAGGAAAGGTTTTATACGGTTTTTAGTTGGAAGAAAAAATAAAAGATGTAGGCATAAAAGTTCCTGATTTTCATGGAATGCCCCAGTTACTTGAATCGAAGAACTGCAGAAGAAGAATAAATATTACAATTTTCAATGTAATATTTATTATTTTTATTGTTTATTATTATTTATTATTTTACTATCAATTATTTTATTATTTATTATTATTTATTTTCTTTTACTATCAATTATTTTTATTATTTATTAATTAATTTTTATTATTTAATATTTATTATTACTCGCGTACCCATGCGAGAACTCTCGCATGTTAAACCCCATCCTTTCCCTATCACTTTGTCTATCCTTTTTATTAAGAAGAACCGCTGTTAATGAAACGTGTTTCTTTGTTTAAAAATATATAAAAATAACTTCTAATGAACTTACAGAATATCAAACAAAAATAATAATACAATTTATGTTGGAAAACAAAGTTTCAATAAAGGTTTATTCAGCATTATAGAGATGTTCTTGGAACAATTCAAACTTCTTTAAAAACAACATTTGAAGAAATTATTCAATCTTCCTTGACAGTTAGCTTTTCGCTTCCCTTGATAGTCACAAAAATAATAGGAAGAAATTAAGGATTATGATGAGAATGAGAACATCGATTCTATTGTCAACAGCTGTTCAAACACGATAACGCTAGCAGCAAACTCGGCAATTCAATTCTACGGAACGTCGAAAAAACGCAAAAATGTACCCTGGTGGAATGAAGAGTGTAAGGAAGTACACAAGAAATTCAAGCATGCTCTAGAATAGATACAAAAAACAACGATCTGAAGAAAACAAAATTCAATTTAAAAAGATGAGAGCACTCTGTAGGAGAACCATGAAAGAAGGCCGTAAGAAGTCGTGGATAAGCTACGTGTCATCTTTAACCTATAGAACGAATATCAAAGAATCATGGAACAAAATAAAATTCATACAAAGTAACTGTAGAAGAAATACGATCGAATGCATCGAAAAAGCATCCAATAGTCACACATCGGATTCACAAGAGAGAGCAAATATTTTAGCACATACATTCGCAGCAAATTCAAGCTCTTCAAACCATTCAGACCAATTCAAAATAAACAAAGAGAATCAAGAAAAAGATATAATATACGATACTAATTATGACGTCAATGATGAATTTCAACTAAATAAGCCTATTTCCCCAACAGAATTGCAGCAAGTATTGGCATCCTTGAAAACTACCCTACCCGGGTCAGACAACATTCCCAACATTCTCCTAAAAAATCTCCCTGAAATAGGAAATGACAGGCTACTACAGATATACAACCATATTTGGACTAAACATGTATTTCCAAAACAATGGAGAATGGCTATTGCAATACCAGTATCGAAACCTGGAAAAGACAAAACAAAGGCTTCTAACTAGAGACCTATCTCCCTTACATCAAATATGTGTAAAATCCTAGAGAAGAAAATAAACTTACGCCTAACTTGGTTACTGGAACATCAAAATATAATTAGAAATACACAATTTGGTTTTCGCCACGGCCACTCTACAATATCACATCTTATTAGTGTCGATAACCATATCCGAGAAGCATTCGAGAGCAACCAACATGTGCTAGCAATAAGTTTAGATAAAGAAAAAACTTATGATATGGTTTGGATACAATACATCTTAATGAAATTAAAAGACATAGGAGCAGGTAAAAACATGTTTGAATTCATCAAAAATTTACTTCAGAACCGGAATATTAGAACTAGAGTCAACAGTAAACTCTCTGAAGAGACAATAATTTAAACGGCGTGCCCCAAGTACCTGTGCTGAGTGTCTCTCTATTCCTACTAGCTATAAATGATGCTGATAAAAATATTACACCACCAGTAATTGCAAGAAAGTTTGCTGATGATATAACTATTCTATGTAAAGGAAAAAACATTATTTCTACCAAAGACATGATCCAAAATGCACTAAACAACCTACGTAAATGGTCCCAAGAAACTGGCTTCAAGTTCTCCGCCCGAAAAAACGGAATGTATCATCTTCTCAAAACATAAAGATACAAACTGCCCACCTCTGACATTAGGGGGAAACCACTAGCATTTGTTAGGAACACCAAGATACTAGGACTGTTTTGATTCCAAATTAACATGGAAAACAGACATCAATTACATAACAAACGAATGCAAAGAAATGAACATCTTGAAATCTCTTGCATACAAAACATGGGGAGCTGATATGGATGCGCTTCTCCGAACGTACAGACAATTATTCGCCCAAAACTTGATTATGGATGCATATTGTACATGCTCATAAGGAGCAAAACATCTCAAGAAATTGGACTCAATCCACAACCAAGCTCTGAGAATAGCTACTGGATGTTTCCACAGGACACCAATTGGCAGCATTTTAATTGAGGCATTTTAATTAAGGAAATCTCTGTCACTTAAGTATGCACTCAAATCGGCAACATCAAAAAATCCAATCATTTATAGTGATGTGTTCCCGAAATCTCAGAGTTCAAATTATATAAACCCACGGTATGCACCTATGCACAAAAGGATTAAAGTTATTCTCGAAGAAATTGATTTGAAATTCCCGAAATGGAAACAAAGAGAATCAGTATTATTCCACCCTGGATTCTTCATACTGTTGATACTGATTTAACTCTCAGAGAATATAAAAAAGGAAAATTAACAACAGAAGAATGGAACAGAAAAGTCATTGAACTCTGTAATAAATACAAAAATTATAACCATGTGTACACCGATGGGGCAAAAAATAAAAATGGAGTCGGATCAGCCATTTATTCGTAAGATTTCAAATAAAAACAGACTCTCCATCCAATAACTTCAATAAAAACTGCAGAATTGTATTCCATATTACTCTCCTTAAGAGGGATTAAAAAATCCCATGAGAATCAAAAGTATATCATATTTACTGACTCCCTCACAACAGTTGAAGAAATAAACAGCAAATCAAGATCGGAAATAAACAACTGCATTCACGAAATTCACTACAATATAACAAAAGCAGGGGGGAAATCGTAATCGCTTGGATACCTGCTCACAAAGAAATTTTTGGTAACGAAATTGCTGATTTAGAAGCCAAAATTGCTGCGACTAATATTAACCAGATCTGTCCAACAGAACCAATTAAATTTGAAGATTTCTGGGAAAACATTAATCACAAGTCATTCTGCATTTATCAGAAGATCAAGATAAAATAATCCAATTTTGTAAATCTATCAACATATTTAATGAAATTTAATCCCATTTTCTTGTATAAATTTTCCTCCCAAGTATGATTAAGACCAGTTAAAGTATATTGTAAAGTTTAACTGTAATACAATGTTTGGCATAAACTCTGTAATCACACCCAATGTAATACAATACTTGGATAGTCGCTAATAACCAAGATGTTGATGCGACTATAAATAAATCTATAAAAAAATAATAGAAAATGTTTTTACTCTTGAGAAAGCCAAGTAAAGTAGTGCGAAAACACCGGATCGGGCAAGTACAACCCTACTCTACAATATTATTTAACTTTCCTTGATTTGTTATGTACCTCAAGAAAAGCAATTCCGAACCAAAAAATAATCGAAGTAATATTTTCACCTTTGAGTACTAAATATCATTTGCTACTATTAGAAACAATGTAGTAGGCTTAGACTTCACTTCGGTACATGGAAATGTTGCTCAAACGATGTTTGCATTTTGCATATCTTAAGGAATCGACACCTTGAGTTTAACATCAAACGGTGTATTGTTTACAATATGAGTTTGCAGCTGGGCGTTGATGTACATGCTTGCAGATACTGCCGAAATTTAAATCGTGCGTTTGGACTGCGATCGTTGGCATTGTCGAGTGACTTATACTTGGGTTTTTATTTCTTGGTGTGTGAGGCTTGTCTTCACGATGTAATATCACACGGCATTTCGTGTCTTTCTCCGTTATGCCGTTAGAAGACGCATGATTGCCAGCATTGCTTGATACAGTCGCGATGATGCGACTCCTAGCAATGCGACCGAGAAAGGCGCAAAATACCGTGAGATATTTCATCGTGAAAAGAAGCCCCCACACGCCAAGAAATAAAAACCCAAGTATACGCTATTCTTTCTATAATTTTAAATTTAGTTGCTTTTTTAAAATTAATTCACGTAGTATTGTATGCTGGCGCGGTTTGATTTTTGTTTTTCATTTATAGAGCACAAGTTTTCCCCTACTACCTCCGCGTACCCATGCGAGAACTGTCCACACTCATCCTTCTATTAAAACCCACACTCATCCCTTAAACCCCACACTCATCCCTTCTATTTCCATTCTAAGAGAGAAATTTGTTAACAAAAAGCGTTTATTTATTTGAAAATATACAAAGGTAACTTGCAATATACTAACCCAATATCAAATAAGAATAAAAAACATACAATTGACGTTTAACAAACATTTTTCAACTGAGATTTATTCAGTATTACGGAGAGTTTTTTGAAACAATTCACATTTCCTTAAACAACATTTGAAGTAATTATTCAATATTTTTTGACAGTTAGCTTTTAGTTTTAGTCACAAAAAATATTAGCTTTTGACTTTTGAGAAAGCTACGTGTTGCTACCCATTGACTTGGAAATTTCAATGAATCACTGCTGATTACGAAAATACTGGTAAAGGTAAAACACAAACACAATCTTCACTCTTCACTAGTACACCCACATACCTCCAGAATTAGGTACACAGCACTTACAGACCACGGCAAAACATTAATTGAATGGTTTCACTACACGCATAAGACACATAGGTATGAAGCAATTACACTGGTCAACACTCATTTTCTTACCAAAACAATTTAAAGCCATTTTAGGATATGTTTGATGCACAGATTCCGAATATGACATTGGTTTTAGTAGATTGGATCTAGTTTTTGAGATAATGAAAATCGCATCGAAAAATATTATTTTATTTTATTGAGTACGGGCTTTTCGTAAATTGAATAAAAGTTGAACTATGTAACTAGATATGCCTATTTATACAAAATTAAACTCTTGAAATATTCAATATTAATACAGTTATTATATTTATATTTACAGCCTGCATAAAATCACAAAACATTGTATGATATCATTTTATGCGGCAAATCAGGTCAATCACGTTGATGGCTCCAGTAGTAGTCTGCCATTGTGTCTATCCCATCTGCCCTGATATCTTAACTTCCTTTACCATTATTTCTTGATGGAACTGCTCACTTTGCTCCTCACACATATAGCCAAGATTTTCTGGAAATTTGTCTAGATAGTTATGGAGATAGTGTACCTTAATGCTCATAGTTGCACCCAAATTTTGAAAGTTTAAATGCTAGTCTTGCACCAGTTTTGGATAATTTTCTGCCTTATGATTACTCAAAACGTTCTTGACAACTATGACAAAGCCTGTACCAATAACCTATAAAATGTTATTTTCGCTTCCAGTGTCAGACATTTCTTTTAGTCAGGATGCTAAAAGTTCAGCTGCTTCGTTTGGCAAACTGAGGTCACGTATTAAATCACTAAGCTTATCTTGGTAGAAGTGCTCTTTTGTAACAACACTTCCATCATATTCACTGCCACTGCTAACACTTGAATTGCACCCAAAAATCTGTATATCCTCACTATCAGACACTGGACTTCCAGTGACTGGTGAACATCAGGTCCATATGGTACAGGTCGCTTTGCTGATTACAAATCAGGGTAATCCCTGTTCTTTTTCTTGTAACGATTGAAGGCTATTTACATCTACAGAACAAAAATAACAATCATCATAATTTTAGGGCTCTCGTCATACCATCAGTACACCAAATTTTAAACTCTTCAGTTTTCCACTGACGGAGACACTCCACACAAGTTTTGCATACCACATCAGAAGCCCACAACTTATCTTGATCACCCAGGTTTATATAAAAAGATGTTTCATATATTTTTCTATAAAGTTTGTAATGTTTCTTTTCTGTTTTTGTAGCATAAATTCCCCACAAATGTAGTCAGATACATTAAAGTCGTTCAAACAAGGTCTTCCTGAAGAACTCAATTGTTTTGCAACAAAAGAAAATGTATTAATCAAACGAAGCTCAATTAAAGTATCCTGAAAATAATGTGATATTAAATGTTTAAAACGAAAAAAAAGTGTTTGTATAAAGAAAGACTAGATGCTGTGAGCTTTGTGATAGTATCATTCATTACAATGTTCATACCACAAAAACTAGAGCCAATTCAGCGAAACTAATGATGTATCTGAATTCAGCGTACCCGATTTACTGAAAATTCGTTGCAAAATCCTGGGCAATCTGGAGAGCAAATCTTGAATTATTGATTATCCAAATAAACCTCGTCAGACTGCACAAACCACGATGTATACAGAAAGCGTAAATAAAAGATTGAGGAATATAAGCCTTCTAAGCATGTCGTCACAAAAATAGCTACCAGCAGCAAGGGCTGAAATATTGAGGTGGCCTTGATAGTATTGAAGCGCGGAACCGAAAATTTAAATGAATATTGAGGAATGTCTCTTCTTGTTGATTATGGTATCTTTGAGGCCTTTGGCCTCAAAATTTTAGCTTCTAAGGCCCTAAAACATTTTGTTTAGGAGTTATTTGACGAAAACTTTGGCAAGTATTGCGGGTTGCATTTGACTTGAATATTTAGATGCATTTTTTAAACAAATCCTTCATATTTTTAAAGTCAAAGTGGAATTCGTCACGTCTCCGTGAAATTATCTTTCTTTAGAGACCTCATTTATAAAGATTGGTTGCAAGTGAGAGCCGCAACGGAAAGGTATACTACTGAAATAATACAGGAGACGATAGTTTTGAGTAAACATTATAAGTAGAGAAATATGTGTCATTATGTAACACTTGTAACTTAAAATTATCGAAAATATTTAAACAATTTTTTCGATGTTTACATTATTTTATGAGGGACGGAGAGTGGTTAAGAAACAGAAAACTTTATACGAATGTTTTGCCATCAAAAAGTAAGGTAGTTTACAATGTTAATTTTCACAAAATTCTATTTTATCTCATTTGCGTGAGAGGAGGGTAAGAGGCTACCAAAACCGTAATAAAAGTAGCACCGAACTTCGATGCCTTCACAGTTGCATCAAATCACATTAGAAGTGTCATAATTATTTTTCACACACACCATTTGCGTGGAAGATTTGTGTAGACATTCTACAACTAGTGTTACTAAAAAATGACACAAAATTTCTCGTACTAGTTAGTTTTCAAATATATCTAACTAGGGCTAGCTTTTCGGTTAAGGGCCACCCTCTTCCAAGCTGTCACCTTTTGCCGCCTAAAGATCAATTTTTATCATTATCTGATTCTCGGTCCTAAGGTAGAAATGAAATGTGACTTTTTACTTTTCCGTATACATACGTATATACGGAGTAATATGTAATGCTGCGCGAAAAAATGGCGAATTTTCGGAAGAAAAATTCATTGCCGAGCCATAATAACGAAAAAGTGGATAAATCCAGTGGCTAAATTAAGAAAAATAATCCCCTAACACAGGGGTCCTCAAACTACGGCTCGCGGGCCACATGCGGCCCGCCGAGGACATTTATACGGCCCGCCGGGTTTTTATGGTTTAAAGAATTTTTTTCTTAAAATCTGCACATTTTTTATTATGTGTTAGGGTGTCTAGGGATGGCAAAAAATCTATGGTTTTAAAACAACGATGTTTTCCACCAGAAAAATCGATATTTTTCTTTCGTTCACATCGATATTTTGTTGCCAAAACGTCGGTGTTTTTTAAAAATTGTTTTTAATAAAGCAATATCGATGATTTGCGTTATCCTCTTTACCACGCTCTCCGATTTCGCCAGAGCAATCTGAGGAAGTTTGGGATCTGCTTGCGTTATGACTGTACGTTATCGGTAGGCATGTCATTGCCTGAAGCGACGGTAGTGTTAGAAATGGCCCTCAGACGTTTTGATAGGTCGTGAATCTGACCTACTCCACTCAGTCCAGGGAAGCCCCACAGTCACATGTGATATGTGACCAGCTATTGCTTTCCAAACTGGCACGTCTTTCACCATATCTTTATAAATAAAATTGTTTTATATGTACAAGTAAACTTGTAATTGTTCAACATTTATCACAAAATTATTTGAGTTTTTCATTTATCGTCATTTAGTAGTACTTACAGTGCTATTAGAGCAATTAAATGCTGGCAACACTGTCTTTCTCAAATATTCGTTTGTTCATTGTGGTGCGCTAGCGTGAGTGCTACACACAACACACGATACATTGAGAGGAATTTTGTGAATTTGAACTGCTAATTCCAGTTGTCAGCTAGGTAAGTCAATAATTTATATTTCATAGTGTTTATTATTATTAGACCGCGAATTATTATTTGCATATTTTTCGTGATTGCGCATATCGAAAGGAAACGTATATAACTTAAACTACCTCCAAATTAAAACAAATTGAATTGCATTTTTCTGGGATTTTTTCTTTAACTGCATATTTTAATGTATGCGTCATATTTAAGTGCATATAGGTTTTTGTGTAGAAGTGGGCGAAGTCAGATAATTTAGTAGTTTTTCTCTTTGAAAAGAAAACTTAATTAAGACGCGCCAATGCTACAATACCAACATAATATTTCCGATAATCTTCTGATAAGATTGTTTTCACTTGAATCGATTTACTTCCTGAAACTTTATTCGTGCCAATGAACTTCGTGAACTGGGCTGAATGTTTCTGCATGTTGTAACAATGCTATTGGTTTTCTCTATATTTTTTGTTTACTATAATATTTGAAAATATATTTTTATTACGCGCGTTTTCTACTACAATGTAAAATGAAGATTAACTATATATAAGTGTTGACTTTTGCTAAATATATTTTTAAAGCATATTCTTAGTTTCAAGCGCATATATTAGGTGTTTAAGTGCTTATATTGCCAATTTTAAGTGCATGGTTGCATGTAGGCCCCATATTTTTAACTTTTTAGTGCATGAAGTCTCCACCTAGGGAGTACATGACCTTGACGTTGGTGGTGGAGCTTGAGTACCCCCATGATCTTGAGAGCCATGCCGGCGGTAGCGTAGATACTGGTAGGGCCTCCCTTGCCGGACAGGTCGAGAGGGAGGGGTCAGACGAAAAAGTACTCCAGAAGAGGACTGGGGCGCAAGAAGAGAAGAGGACAGCGCGCAGAAGAGGATCTCGAAACGACGAATATTACCTCGAAGATTTAGGCAGAAATCCTAGCCTTCATTTCGATCTAGGGACAAAAGATACTGGTATGATCTCGCCAATGGAACTAGGAGATTCCTAAAGAGATCTGGGCAGGAGGAGCTCAAAGGCATGGTGACGCCAACCTCCTAGGGGAGTAAACCCTAAACAAAAATCCTGGTCCTCCTGGTAGGGGGTTAGGACGATGGGCCAGCTCCTCATTGTCCATGTAAAAACTATGAAATGCTAAAAGGCCTAATCATGAGAAAACGGACGGTAACCGGAGACGAACTAGGCAAAGGAAATGGTTAATGAATATTGGAACATGGAATACTCAAGGTCTGGGAAATAAGGTACAGGAGGTAATTAAGGAACTTCAAGATTTAAATATGGATATTGCAAGCTAGAAGAGATTGGACTCTATATTCATATTTGGAGTGGAGTACAAAAAGATCAGAGGGGTAGTAAAGGGATTTCCATAGTCATAAAAAATAAATTTAGAAACCAAATTAAAAGTTGGGAAGCTATAGATGAGAGGCTGATTAAAGTAAATTTGGAAAGTTTTAGATACAAAATGACAATTCTTGGAGTGTATGCTCCAAATGAAAATGAAGATACTAATATTTTGGATCAATTTTATTCAAAACTGGATGGGGTAATCAGTGAATGTGGGGTAAATAGAGAACTAATTTTATTGGGAGATTTTAATGCAAGAGTGGGAAAATCTCGGAACTCAAAAGTCGTTGGACAACATGGAGAAGAGGTGGAAAATTCAAATGGAAGAAGATTGATTCAACTGTGTGAACAACATGAACTTATAATTAGAAACGGTCACTTCCAACATAAAGATAAGCATATGTTCACTTGTGAAGATAAGGTAAGAGGAAGGAGATCTGTGATCGATTACGTAATCACTAGACAATATTTAACTGAGAAAGTAATGGACGTCAGGGTACACAGAGGCCCGGAATGTAGATCCAACCATTATCTAGTGAAGGTCAAAATTATGTTTCCACCCATAAGACAAAAAGAAATGGAGATCAGAGAACATAAGGGAGACAAAAATAAAAAAAAATGAAAATAGTAAAGCTAGGAAATATAGAGGGTCTATCACAACCAAGTATAAAATATTTATTTCAAAATAGATTGGATAATTTACTTAATGAAAACGTAGTTGGATCAAATAAGGAGATATACGAACACCTCAAAGATAATATGTATCAAGCGGCTGAAGAAGCACTTGGAGAAATACCTTTAAATAAGAAAAGGAGGGGGAGGAGCTATTGGATATTTCAAGACCTGGAGCGGGAAATAGAGGAGAAGAAGAGACTGTATGAAAAATGGTTGAGTACCAACAGGGAGGAATATAACATCCAACGAAATAGAGTTAGAAACATGATAAGAAAAGAAAATCAACAATCATGGGAGCGTAAATGCCAAGAAGTAGAAATGTACATAGGTGGGACAAAAACAAGCGAGATTTGGAAGTTCATAAAACAGGTCAAATCTCCCCAAATGGAAAAAGTCCGCATACAAAGTATATCTGTAAGTAAATGGGAAGACTATTTTAGAACATTATTGAATGAAGGAAGATCAGATTTTCTTGGAACTACTGAAAGGGAAAAGATATCTCCGGCCAGAGAAATTACAGTAACAGAAGATAGGGTCAAGAGATGTATCAAGGAAATGAAAGGTGGTAAGGCTCCGGGTCCAGGAGAAATCCCCAGCAAGTTGATAAAGAATGGAACACCAAAGCTAGTACGGATGATGACGAAGCTAATTAATAGCTGTATCAATAAAAGCGATATACCCGAAGACTGGAAAATGGCTTATATAACACCAATATATAAGAAAGGAAGAAAAGATATATGTGAAAATTATAGAGGGATAGCAGTGACAAACACGTTCAGTAAGGTATATAGAAGAATGTTAAGAGAATTAATTGAAGAGGGATACAAGGAGTACGAAGAAGAAGAACAAAGTGGTTTTAGAGCAGGTCGTTCTTGCATAGATAACCTATTTTGTTTGTCCCAGGTGATGCAAAAGAAATGGCAAACAGGGAGAGAACTCCATATGGTCTTCTTTGATTTAGCAAAGGCCTATGATAGTGTGCCAGTCATAAAGTTATGGGAAGTTATGAATGAAAGTAATATAAATAAAATTTTAATAAATACGGTGAAGGAATTGTACATAGATCAAAAAGGAAAGGTGAAAGTTGGAAAACAGATGACCAAAGCATTTCCTATATCAAAAGGACTACGGCAAGAATGTTGTCTGTCACCTACCCTCTTTAAAATATATGTTAATGCGGTATTACAGGTATGGAAAAGAAAATGCGCTGGGATGGGAATACCACTTGATGATAACATAACAATTCGCTGATGATCAGGTACTGATGGCGCAAGACCAGGAAGATATTGAATATATGACTAGGAAGAAAAAACAAGATTATGAGAAATGGGGACTAAGCCTCAATCTAGAGAAAACAGTGTACTGGACACTAGGCAGTACACATGATGTATTGACTATGGAAACTGGAGAAATAATAAGAACAGCAGAGGACATAAAGTACTTGGGATCAACAATAGGGAAACAAGGTTTTTATGAAAAGGAATGTGAAACTCGAATAATTAAAGGAAGGAAAATTTTAGGAGCCCTGAATCCAGTGATCTGGGATCCAAATATAAGCAGAAAAACGAAATTTAGAATATATAAAATATGATTGAAAGTGTTGCATTATACGGAGCAGAAATATGGCAACTTCCAGAACAACAGAAAAGAAAATTGAGAGCCCTGGAAATGGATTTCCTCAGATGAGCTGCATCAATATCTAGAATGGAAAAAATTAGAAATGAAAGGGTTAAGGAAATAATGAATTTGCATCATGATATTATTGGGGAAATTGAAAAGAAACAACTCACTTGGTTTGGACATGTACAGCGAATGGAGGAGAAAAGACTCCCCAAAAAATCTTTAGAATGGCAACCAAGTGAAAGGAGAAAACGAGGAAGACCAAGACTAGGGAGGAACGACCAGATCAGAAAGACAATCGAGAAGTGGAAATTACCTCCTGATGCCTGGAAGAATAGAGAAGACTGGAGAAGAAGATTAGTCGCCGGAAGACCGAAGTAGCGGTTAAGAAAACGGCAAGAAGAAGAAGTGCATGAAGTTCTGGGGTCTACTGATTATAGTATTCAAAATTGAAAGCTAATTTCAGTTTTATCAAAGCAAGCTTGTGTGAAATTATTATTGATTTTTCTGGATTATGTGCTGCAAATACTGTGTCTGTTAAATTTATTTCTGTTTGTTGCACCACTAGTTTTTACATGAGAAGGGAGGGTAAAGTTATTACTGGTGTATAGTTTTAGTAGCGCTGTAATATACTGTTTTTGGGGCACTGTAACATTGGTATTTTACTAATAGCAATTTGGAATCCCCAGGAAACAATGATGTCAAGAAAGAGAAAAATTGACTCAAGAGTATAGGATATTCAAAGAACAGTGGACGTATGATTACTTTTTCATGCAGTACAAAGAAAGAGCTGTATGTCTGATACACTAGAATATAGTGTCAGTGTTCAAAGAATACGATTTGCGTCGACACTATGAAACTCATCATAAAGATAAACATGATTGTTTGGTCGGAGAAGTGAGAAAACGTAAAATATTAAAACTGAAAAGTACAGTGACAACTAAACAAAATACTTTTGTGAAGCAGAAGCAACTAAATATTTCATCACTGCGAGCAAGTTTACAAGTTGCCAAGCTAATAGCACGCACTGGCAGACCGTTCGTGGAGGGAGAATTTGTTAAAGAATGTCTTCTTTCTGTTGCCAAAGAAATGTGTCCAGGCAGGGTTGATTTCCTTAGTACAGTGAGTCTTTCAGGACCTACAATTACACGAAGAATTGAAGAACCGGGAGACAATTTGCCATCAACATTTGCGAAACTCCACAAAAAAAATTCATATTTTTCCTTGACACTCGACGAAAGCAATGATGTTCGTGATTCTGCACAACTTCAAATTTTCATTCGTGGGACGAATGATTCTTTCGAAGTCACAGAAGAGCTTGCTGCACTGCAAAGCATCAAAGGAACAACTACAGGAGAGGATATCTAAGAAAAGGTTTGCCAAACTGAATGGTTTGGAGCTGGACTGGGTTAAACTAGCCAGCGTTACAACTGACGGTGCTCCTAGCATGGTGGGGTCTAAGAAACGAGTAATTGCTCGCATTAACCAAGAGATGGACAAACATAAGCATTCTCATCCAATAGCCATACACTGTATCATCCAACAAGCGATGTGTAGTAAATCACTGAAGTGGAACTCTGTTATAAAAATTGTTATATCTTGTGTTAACTTCATTAGAGCCCATGCATTAAACCACAGACAATTTCAGGAATTTATGTCTGAGCTAAATGTTGACTATGAAGATGTTCTGTATCACACAGAAGTCCGTTGGCTGAGTCGAGGGAGAATTTTGAAACATTTCTATGATTTACTTCCACAGATTACAACTTTTGTGCTTTCAAAAAGCAAGGAAGTATCAGAGCTCAATGATGGACAATGAAAATGGCACCTCGCCTTTCTGACAGATGTAACAGAGCTACTCAACAATTTCAATGTGCAACTTCAAGGAAAGGGAAGCTCATCTGTGATATGCAATCACGTGTCAAAGCTTTAGAAGTAAAATTAGGCCTTCTCTTCAAACAAAACACGTGTGGAAAACAAGGAGGAAAACTTCTGCCATCTCACAACTCAAAATCTGTTAGCGGAAAAACCATCGGTTGCATTCCCAAACAAAACATGTGGATTCACTGGAAAAATTGCAAATGGAGTTACAATTTAGATATAAAGAGCTTCATCTCCATGAACAGGACATACAACTTTTCCGTTAACCCATTTTCTATTGACATTGAAAACGTGGATACAATTTACCAAATGGAGTTGGCTGATCTACGGAATTGGGACTCTCTGAAAGACGCATTCAAGTCAAGCAGCCTTCATAATTTCTATGCATCTCTCTCCTCTGAGACATATCCTCATCTCAGGAACCATTCACTCAAAATGGCAACCATCTTTGGCAGCACTTATGTCTGTAAACAGACTTTTTTTAGAATGAAACATTTGAAATCTCCAACCAGATCAAGACTAACGGCTGAACTCTTGCATCACTTGTTGCGACTAGCAGTGACAAATATGGAACCGGACATTGACCATTTCATTAACCAAAAGCAGGTCCGAAGTTCCCATTGATATACTGGTAAGTTTGTTGATTTAATTTTACTTCCTTTTAAATATTGTATTTGTTCCCGTTTTGTTTCTTCAGTGCAGTGTGCAGTGTGTATAAGAATTTGTTCATAGTTTTTGTTTTTACTATAGTGCTATTTTTATAACTCTGCCTCTCAAGGCGTGTCTTCACGATGGAATATGTCACTATACCTCGAGTCTTTCTCAGTCATACCGCTAGATATCGCACGATCGCAACCTTATCAAGCAGTGCTTGCTACCATGCGACTTCTAGCGGCAGGAGAGGCAGAGTTAGAAAAATCGCACTATATAATCCGGCCCTCCGACGGCCTGAGGGACAGTGAACTGGCTCCCGTTTAAAAAGTTTGAGGACCCCTGCCCTAACACGTGGTGTAGCCAGAATCCCTGATCTGTGCGTCCTTCATATCGAAAAACCAATTGAAAGCAAAACGTCCGTCCGTCGGTCCGTCGTCTGTCAGTCTGTGAACAACACTAAGGTCCGTTCGCTCTAACTTTACTCAGCACATAAACAAATGCACGTGGTCATCGCTTGTTCTCATTGGCTGACGGTCATCACACTCCCTTTCCGGGCGTCGTGCGCTATAGGAGTTAGGTCCCTTTCAAAATTGATTTATTTCCTGACTCACTACACAAACGCTCCAAATAATTTTCTTTTTTGCCTTGAAGTAAAATCAGACACCGAGCATGACCTTAACTGACAAGCTTTAGCTGCCTACGGACCTCTTTGAGGTAACGTTCGTTCGCCAGGCCGTCGGCGCCGCTCCTGCCAAATTTTATCAGTAGCGGTTCCGTTCTCGAATGAGAAAATTCTAAAAGAATGCTGTATTTTTGTTTGGCTAGTGAAAGGTGTGTTTGCTCATTGCGTTGATTTTTGTTTCCCCATCGAACACAATAAGTGAAACAGTTCCCGGGATAAGCCGGTTTGAAACATTGCAGGGAAAATCCCTCAGAAGTAGTGAGAAGAAAGTGTTTTGATGTGTTTGAATAATTAGCGGCTAAAATCCGTCAATGACTTTGTGGCAGGTGGAAGAAATGACTGCTGAATTGCAGATGTCAGTGTCAGAAGTGTTTGAAAACTGTAATGAATTAAGTCATTGGGAAGGTAACTTTCTCCACGTAAGAACGTAGGGCAAAATAGGTTGAGGGCGAGAGCGATGAATTTGTTAATCTGCCATTCGTATTAAAGTGCACATTTTTTCGTAGAAACGAATTTCCAACATAAAATAAAATTCTTGATGTGGTTAATGAAGATTCGGGACTGCCAAATTTTAAAGGAAAGTCCATGTATCTTCCATTGAAATTCGTGCTTCGCGCGGGATTTAACTGCTACCTTGCAAGAACACAAGTAAATGTAAGTTCTGTGATACATAAGCAAAATATCTGTATATTTTGGGCGTATTGAAGAAGAAGTAGTGAAAATAATATGTTATGACAGTTCTGGCTGTGACACGTGCCGGCATTTGAGTATGGTCATGGAGCGAATGGCGTAACCAATCACGAACCACAGAGCGGAGGGATACACTCAAAGTTTGATTACATGCGGAGTGAAGTTACAGCGAACGGACCTTAGCGCCTAAACCATACGTACGGTTTCTGCCTAAATAGATATTCCCCGATCGATCTGCTTCCACTCGAGGAGCAACAATTTTGAAAAACTTTCTTCAAAATTTGGGGATACTTTACACCAAGCCCCCCGGACATTTTCAAACTTTTCTCAAAAACTGGTCCATATTTTTTCTTTCCAATTTCTTGTAAGAATAGAGTAAAATACACTTATTAAGGTGGCATAGGTCCAATTTTCAGGGTAACTAAATTTTCGAAAATTGAAAAAGTTCTTTTCGGCGCCATTCTACAACTACAAAACTGAAGATTGAGATTTTCCCTTAAAATAAAATTTGTTTTATAAAGTGAGTTCTTTCATTAAGGTGTTGTACATTTTTTAAAATATTAGTAGTTTTCGCGCAATACTGCGTGCAATAGGTGTAATTTTAAAAAAATACAAAAAGAAGATTTTCTCAAAAACGACTCCAAATTTTTCTTTAAACGTTTTGTAAGGATAGTGCCTTAAGTAGTCCATGAGATGACATAAACGCCATATTGCTCTATCCTTTTGTTTTTCCAAATATTACAAAAATTTATTTTTGACTTGTCTCTGGTCTGGTCCCTGGACAAAAAACAAAATTACGAAGATGTGGAGAGAGACAAAAGAGAGGTGGATGGGACAAACTTGTGAAAATATAGAAAATAACATAAAAGACGGAAGAGTAGATGCGGCTTATCAGTTAATTAAATCAATATAATATAAAGCCAAGATAAAGTCATACGTCCGGAGAGATGAAAGCGGAAAATTAGTTTGGGAAGACGAAAAAGTGATCAGTTGCTGGAAAACTATATAGTGGTGTAGCAATCGAGAATGAATGAGAATTCATAGAAAATGAAACTGATGTACCAGATGATGGGAAAGGCCCAGTGGTACTGAGAATTGAACTCGATAAAGCGGTAGCGGAGCTCAAAAATAGGAAGGCCATAGGACCAGATGAATTGCCAGGAGAACTAATCAAATTTAGTGGAAACACTCTGAAAGATAATATGTTTAAACTAATGCGCAAGAGCGACGAGACTGGTCAAATACCTTAAGGATATGTAGAAAGCAAAATCATTACTACTCGTATACATAAAAAAGGAAACACAACTTCATGCGAAAATTATAGAACAATTTCCCTAATATCTCATGCTACCAAAATTCTCATCACAATAATCAAAAATAGAATAAAAGGTAAAATTGAACAACATTTGGATAAAGATCAATTCGGATTTAGGTCAGGAAGAGGTACGAGAGAAGCTATTATTGCACTCAGGAGCATCTTAGAAGAATGGATTTGAACAGGGTCACATATGTAGCATCCATAGACTTGGAGAAAGCTTTTGATAAGGTTCCCTGAAAAAATACTATTTGAGATTATGAAAGGCGTACATCGAGACTGGAAGGACTGAAGAATTATCCTGCATCTCTATAAAAATCAATACGCAAGAATAACCATCCATAACCAGGATACCAAAGCGAAGATCAGAATGGAGTAAGACAAGGATGCTCCCTTTCAACCCTTTTGTTCAACTTGTTTATAGAAGAAGCAATCAAACACTTTAAAGGAAAAACAAAGAGAATCAAATTTAATGGTTTAAAAATACACCTTTTAAGACATGATGATGACACAGCAAGCTTAGCTACCACAAGAAAGAGATTTACAGAAAATGATAAGTAGCCTCGAAAACAATTCTGCAAAGGTTCTTCATGAAAATTAATATAAAGAAATCTAAATTCATGATATTTAGGAAAGAAAAAACTATAGATCAAATAAAATAATGTTACATACAACAGAAATAGAACATGTACACAACTTTTGATATTTAGGCTGCACTTTCATCGAAGACAATAAATGCACGACAGAAATAAGACAGCGAAGTACACTAGCAAAGAAGTCGTTCCTAAATAAAATAAATTTGCTCACAAAAACTGGGATATACCAAAATCTATAATATTTTTTTAACAACATTGGCTGTAAATGGGTTGGAAAAAAGGGTATGCAAATGGCGATATACAGCCTTAGCAACGCCGGCGCAGTGGTTGGCAAGGTCAACAAACTGCATTCAGGCCTTGAAGAGATGGAGGGCGCTGGCTAGATAGACAAATAAAATAATGTGTGATTGGTCTGAAAAGGAATGACTGTCGCGGGCGTGGCTACTTGGTTTGATAAGAGATGAATGGATTGGCTAAGGGAGAATAGACTGTCAAATTTTGTAGTTTTGTTTTAAAAAAGAGTAACGAGGGACGGATACCGAAGCGTTGAGGGCGAAAGAACAGGGAGAACTGGACATTCTGATAGTTGTCGTCGAGTAGTAAAGATCGCTCGCGAGATCAACGTTAGTGAAGTAGGACTTGTAACTTTCGAGTGAGACTCAATAGTTTTTCGGAATCTGGAAGTTGATGTGCAACGGGAAGTTCGATTAGGGACTTTGAAAGTTTTTTCTTATATTGCGGTTTTGGACTTTAATATTTTACCACTAGTTGGGGAAGACTAGGAACTCTAAATACCAATTAAAAACCGGTAGATATTCTAGTCAGTGAGGGCTGGATGCGTCGGCAACGTCGCAAGATTAGAAGAGAGAAGCGGAACTTGGGATCGCCTACATTCAAGTGAGAAGAGACTGCGGGGCGTCGGCGACCAGGACGGTAAATAAGACTGCAGTACAAACGATATACAGGGTGTCCAGACGCTCCCGTTACAAAAAAATACCACAAATTCTGTGTTGCCAGACATAGAGAATGGCAGGTCCAGTTTTTCCGAAAAAAATTTCGTCTTTGAGAAAATTGAGTTTAAAAGTCACTTCCGGGGCCCGAAATTCAAACCTGCCGCAACGACACCAGACAGCGGCGTCACCTTCTGCGCGTTGCATTTCCTCGTTTCTCCGCGTAAACGGTGAAACAGTCGAGTAATATTCTGAAAAACATCGCGTTGCTTACACTAGAACACTTAATAGTATCAAGTATTTGCAGGTTCTATTCAATAAATATTTTAAATGTACATACAGAATATTGAGTTTTGTTCAAAATGATAGCCGCGGTACACGGCGGCGTAAACATAAATGAACACGATCCAACATTTATAAAAAAGACTGAATCTCCTGGAATGCTTGAATTGTTATTTTTAGCACTTATTAATATGAACTAGTGATTTGGGCTTAAGATTGCCACGTAAATGATAGTATTCTGTAGATTATTCTAAATATCGTGATACACTAAGAAGCATTTAGGAGATAAAATATTCGTACATGAAAATACTGAGTTTATTGAATATCTTTGGAATTTGAATTGATTCTCCCGGCTGTCATTTTCTGAATTCTCAAACTAACAATAGCCAGCTTTAAACTTCTTAATAACCGACTGCACCGTTAATCTAAGATGTAGCCCTAATTCATGGATATCAATATTTCCCCCTCAAAAATATTGCATCTTTCCTAAATAAAAGTATCTGTTTGTACTGTAAAACTGACCCCGCCCGGTAAAACTGACCCCGACGCACGTATTCTTGCGTCGAGGCGCAGAAGAACGCAGTGGAAAGGGTGTCTTCTGCTCCGGGTATCTCTCGGCGTACACTCGAGGTGTCGCACGAGCATTGCTCCGGCACTCGCCGAAGACTAAGTACATGTCGCAGTACTCATTAATTGAAAACGTGCTAATTCTGGCCTCTCGCACTCAAACTCGATACTTCTACTAATTTGCCTTGACGGCGCTTAGCTTTTAGTATACGCTGCCGGCGGCGGGACGCTGGGGGTGGTGCGGAGGGGAGAGAAGGGGAAAGATGACTCCGTACAGGTGCTTATTCAGCCATGACCACTGTGCGGGCCGGGTTTCGTAGTGCGCAATCTGTTGTTTTGAGGCAAAACTGACATGCGGCTGATGGGCGAATCACTTGGTGGCGGGTGGCAGGTTCGCCATACGATATAAACCACGATGTGACGCGGCCTAGCAAGAGACAAATGCAAGGACAACGACCATAATACGAGCTGCGAATGGCAGCGGTCCGGTAACCTCAGTGAACCAGGGTCGAACTTTTGTCTGATAGAATGTTTGAGTTCTTTTGAAGTATTTGTACAGCACGCAATGCAATATCACAGTTTTTCACAGTGTTTTCACACCAGTAATATACTAGGTTTTATATTTTTTATTCTTTGTTGCATGGCACATACGGCGACGCTATTTTCTCTGTTGATATTGGCCTGTGGGTAGGCTAATGACCTACATGCCCCTACAAAAATTCTTCAATGCACTGTTCGGTCTGCATCTCCACAAAATGACTGTAAGAAGCATCAATTCAAATTCCGCGCCCATAGATAAACTCAGTATTTTCATGTACGAATATTTCATTTCCAAAACGCTTTTAGTATAACACGGTTTTTAGAATAATCTACAGGATACTATCATTTACGTGGCAATCTTAAGCCCAAAGCATTAGTTCATATTAATAAGTGCTAAAAACAACAATTCAAGCATTCCAGAAGATTCAATCTTTTTCATAATGTTGGATCGTGTTCATCATTTATGTTTACGCCGCCGTGTACCGCGGCTATCATTTTGAACAAAACTCGATATTCTGTACGTACATTTAAAATATTTATTGAATAGAACCTGCAAATACTTGATACAATTAAGTATTTTAGTGTAAGCAACGCGATGTTTTCCAGAATATTACTCGACTGTTTCACCGTTTACGCGGAGAAATGCCCGCGCAGAAGGTGACGCTGCTGTCTGCAGTGTCGTTGCGGCAGGTTTGAATTGCGCGCCCCGGAAGTGACTTTTAAACTCAATTTTCTCAAAGACAAATTTTTTTTCGGAAAAACTGGACCTGCCATTCTTCATGTCTGGCAATACAGAATATGTGGAATTTTTTTGTAACGGGAGCTTCTGGACACTCTGTATATTTTAAAACGAGGTCATGACCTAAGGACTAAACAATTGTAAATATTGTTAAATAAATTGTTGAATTTTTTTCTTTTGGAAATGAAAAGATTTTCATTTAGTCAATCAAAATTGTTAAATAGTTAGAAATAGATAATTATTCCCTTTAAGATTCCTCGCCATACTGTACAGTTGGCAGATCAAGTAATCGGCTATCTAGGCGATAGCGATTATCCATAACAGTACCCATTGACCCAGCTAGCCGGACATTTATACATTGGTTGAAATTAGCTGTGGAAGCATTGGTCATTTTTAATTAACGTAACCTGTTCCTGGCGCCCAAAATTTTAATATAAATTCGGAACGGGTCACGATTATAACCATCTTAGATGAATGATGCCAACGATCTCGTAAGAGTCTATGACGAGACGTTGTTGGTACATTTCAATACCAATCTAAATTTGGATATTAGAACGAAATTTCTGAAATGTTATGTCTGGAGTGTCCTATTATTCGGATGTGAAGGACTTTTACAAACGGACAGGAATCATTTACAAGCTGTAAGATGTTGTGGCAAAAATTACTGAAGGTTTCCTGGACTGAAAAAATTGCAAATAACGTAATTTTAGAGTAAGTGAAAGAATAGATCTCTACTAAGAACCATTTGGAACAGCAAATCAAAATTCTTTTGATACATTTTTAGAAATAATCAATTCTTAAATACAATTTTAGACTGTAAAATAGTACGGAAAAAGAGAGAGGAAAACCTCGAATGAAAATTTTAGAACAACTTCAAACCGAAGTACATTTCAGAAATTACGCAAATACGAAAATGACAGCGGAAGACAGAATGTCATGACGGCACTGACAAGGCACTTTTTGGCCTTTAGGATGATGATGATTATGTATTACATTTAATATTGATATAAAACAGTTATCTAAAAGAATTTTCTATTTTTAAATAAAGTACCAATACATTCTGATAAAATTGAAGAACATCTATAGACAGAAAAATAATTTTTGATTTTACTATTGAAATATAAAATAATATACATATTCTAAATTACGGTTGACACCGGCAGTACCATTAGTGCAATTTCAGAAGAATTTTATGAAGTATTGAAGAGAAAGCTGACTTGGAAGTTGAGGGTCGTCATGGCAAACAAGAGAGCGGCGAGTACCGTTGGCAGGCATATTTGGGTCGAATTTGATGCTGAAGGGATGACCACACGGGTAGCGGCAATTGTTATTCGTGGGCTCATTCGTCAGTTAATCATCGGAATAGACGTACTGAGGTCTTGCCAAGCCGTCGTTGACGTAGGTGCAGGGTGTCACGCTACGATCAAGCGGTTCAATTGGAGGTGGTTCAGTAGTCGCGGAAGATGATGAGGCGGTGATAAACGGAGACTAGCTACAAGCTACAATGGAAGAGACCCTCGAAAGTGTGGGAAAAACCTAGAAGGTGCCATCGACGAAGAGAACTCACCGGGAAGGGTTAAAAAAACTGTTGGGTGAGAACTTGTGGCGATTTTTGGTGAATCAGCAGAGGCGGTAAAAGGTTATAAATTCGAATTGGAACTAAAAGTTACTAAGCCGTTTGTCGCGAAGCAGTACCCCATTCCACAAGTGCACAAGGAACGCGTAAAGCAATTGATAGCCAAAACGTACCAAAAGCGCGTGATTCGGAAGTCGAAAACCCCTTATATTAGTTCCCTCGTCGTAGTAATTAAGAAGAAAGGAAGTATTCGAATATGTTTGGATACGAGGAAGCCGAACGCAGTTACGATTCCCCGTTACGAGGCACCACCTACTATAAACGAGATGGTCATCAAGATGGCGGGGGCAACAATATTTAGCGCTTAGATTTTTCATCCGCGTATTAACAGATTGAGGTGGAGCCGAGCTGTCAGGAGTATATCAGTTTTCGCTCGGTTTGCCATTCGGGTTGAAAAATTCGGGGGCAGCTTTAATAAGGTACCTCTATAATGTAACTCCATTGGAACTGAAGAAAACGATGATGATGTATATCGATGTCATTATCCTGTTTTAATCTGACTAGTAGGAACGTTAGAAGAGCGACTTAGAAGAGCTATTTAAGATTTTTCAGCGCTATAATCTGAGATTAAATTTAGAAAAATGCAAATTTTGTCGCAGAAGAGGAGAATTTATGGGGCACGGGATTCGGACGAGGGTAAGAAAATCCAAGAAAGCAAGCGGGAGCAGATAAGGAATTACCCCCGCCTAGGAACATTCGCGGATTACGATGTTTATTTGGGATTTACAACTACTATGCGAGATTCGTAAAAAACTACTCCAGTAAAAATCGAACCATTGTTGCATCTATTGAAGAAGGGCAGCAGGTGGCAGTGATACCAGCAATAATCCAGGGGACGTTTGAGGAGCTAAGGAAAGCGTTCGAACAGACGTATGTAGTCAAATATCCAGATTTTTTCGCCGGCGGATGTACTTACAAACCGTCAGTAGCAGGTTTGCATTAGACGCGGTATTATTTCAAGTTGAAGGGCACGGTCAACAGCAGGTGATTGTCTTAGACAGCCGAACGCTGAAAGAAGCTGAGGTTTGATACGGGGCCAAGGAGTTGGAAGCTCTTGCTGTGGTTTCGGCTATTAGAAAATTTAGGACATTGCTGATGGGACGCCCTTTCACTGTTATAACGAACCATAAAGCACTCACCTTTTTAATGAGAAGCCATACCAACAATGAGAGGTTGTTGCGGTGGACTCTCTGGCTCCAAGAGTTCGAATTCGATATCGAATATTGTGAAGGCTGGAAGAATGTGTTACCCAATTATTTATCAAGGATAAGGGTGAAGGAAAAGGAATCAGCAGAAGGTATGGTAGGGGCGATTCAAGTAAGCGACATCCATCCCAAGTGGACGACGGACGCAGTGATCGAGATGCAACAGTAAGATCAACACACTCGCGAGGCGATGAAGTTGGCGACTGGTCAACGATATGACCTCACGGTTGTATCTGAGACACGTGATCAGAACCTATGGTGTTGGCGGATTTACGAAGGCATCTTCTTAAGGAAAATAAGTGAGCAGAAGGACAAATTTCGGATTTGGATACCGAAGGGGAGCCGCAAGAGATTGGTATTGTCAACACATGAACATTATGGTCATTTAGGAGGGGAGAAAATTGCGAAAATCTTGATAGATTATTGCTATTGGCCTAAAATAAGAAGGGAGGTTTTTCAGATAGTCAGCGCATATGACATATGTCAAAGGACGAGGCATCCAAATCAGCGATACGAGGGCGAGTGGCGAGCGATCGTACCACAAGGCTCATGTTCGAAAGCCAAATGCAGCAAACTGTATAATGCAAGTGAAAAAGTTCGTGGAGATGTGTGGAAAGCCGAAAAGAATATTGAGCGACAGTGAGTCACAATTTACCAGTGAACTATGGAAGAATGAGATGGAGGCACTGGTGATCGCTGTCCACTCCACTTCGCGATTATTTCGGGTGTACGTGTCAGAAAACTACAAAGCCTGGTTTGAAGCCGTGCTATTGTTGAATCAGGTGTTGAATGCGGTACCACATGCGAGCACGAATCAAACGCCGTGGGAAACTCATTTCAAGAACAAGGACAAGCCCTTCGACAACGTCAAGATCCCACTGGAGTTGAACCGCGTGAGCATGATTTCAACAGAAGACAGGATAATCTACGACAAGTTAACAAAATCGACCAACAAGAGAAAGTACTCTCCAAAACAATTTTTGCGGGGGCCGTATAACGTCGGTGAAAAAGTTGGTTCGATCACCACAGTCTTCGTCGGAACAGAAATTGTTTGCGAAGTTCTTTCCATTGAATACGGGGCCATATGAAATTGCAAAATTATTACAAAACAATGCCGTTTCATTAGCAGATAAAGGAAATTGGACCCGGGAGTCCAACATTTTAGTAATATTAAGCCATACGGTGAAATGAGAGAGCCGTAATGTCAACGACGAGAAATTAGTGACATTCTTGTGAATTGACAGGAATAGGATGTACGAGGTAGGTTAGGTTATAATATATTAAGTTTTGCGTGTTATGTTATAGAAGAAGGAAGACTGTAGGAGAATTAAGATAATTAGCTAGTAAGTATAGTGAGTATGTCAACGTGAAAAGTGCAATGTATAGTGCTACGAGAAAAGTGATAATAATGCAGGAAGCTTTGAATAGCAATGGCTTCGTAACAAGATTCGACAGGTGTCTTATACATGAACGCCACGACAGGTGTCATTGTTTTGAAGAAGTCGACTACATCGCCGAAGTCTTAGTGCGGGGGAAGCTGTGACAGTTCACATGGACATGTCATAAAATTCATAATTATGCAATTTTAGAAAAGGAAATTACGACATTGTTCATGGTGACTAATGACGGCGCGGAAATCGTAGGAATATTTTTGTATATTTATTACGCCAACATCGCAAAACTAGTAAAATTCGAGCAGGCAATGATAAATAAACAAGGGTATTATTGTGATATATTAAAGAGCAGTAAGTGCAAGAACAAACTTATAACAAAATTATAGAAATTTTGTTTGGTATCATAAGACAAGTGAACGACCTACACATTATTTAAGTAAGGGTGTAAATTAAAGAAAAAATAGCGAATAAAAACAGTCTGACAACATTTAAAGAGGCGGGACGTTTAACAAACTGTATAATTGATTTACATAGAAAATGTGAGTAAACACAAGTCAAAATAAGGAAGAACAGAAGTTTGATCTTAGAACAATACATGGAACAAAAGACGGAAGAGACAGTTTTTGTTTCAAAAGCTTTCGTGGTAAGTGAAGGGAGGGAGCCAAACAGAAGGTGCTAAGATTTCGTGGGAGGTGTCGAGATTTCGTGGAGGAAGGTGTTAAGTTTTCGTTGAGGACGGAGCGTGTCGGGGTTAATAGATGGAGTTTCATTATTGGAGGAGACAGTGGATATTCAGATCTGTGGAGATCACGGACAATTCTGATGGTGTGATGAACGAGATAATTGAAGCTGGTTGGACGCTAGTATGATTCGCGCCCAGCGTTGTCGGGACTTTAAAAAGGGTAGTGTTTTAATCCCGATTATTTTTCTGATTAGCTGTCGTCATAACTATTGTAAGAAGCCCAAGTTATGTGTTTACGAAAAAGAAAGAACTGGTATTTTTTAAAAAGTAAATGTAACATGGTCATGACTAAAGAGAATGCGCACTTGTATGAATGAGTATCTTTGAACGTCAAGTGTGTGTGATGTAAATATTTATGTTTTGTAATATGGACCGATTATTGAAGGTAGGTCATTAAAAATTCAAACTGCCAACATTTTGGCTTTTATTAAGCCTTCATCAGGGCTACAAACAAACGGATTTTTTTAATATCCATTAAGTACAAAATTGCTTAATCTAATACCTACTACCCTATCACACAATTTTGACAAAAATATAAATTGTATAATTACATAGAATTTTTCGGATCTCTCGGACCTATCCACGATTCTCGCATCTCATCCTCCCCACATTTTCATTCTTACACTTCTTGGCTTTCATTACACATGCATTCCTTCCACGTTTATGTTTTATGTTATTATTTATTGTTCATGTCTTTCAAGGGTATTTTATTGTATGTGTTATGTTAACAATCTCATTAGCGAAAGGAGGCAATGATGTCAGTAAATTTCAATGAATTAACTCCAATGCACCTGTTGATGGTGGCTTTGACATCTAAGAAATTTCGTTTTTATTTCTTGCTGCGTACGAATATCCTGCAATAACAATATACACCGTATCCTGTAAAGGCGGCTTCGCACCCCCCCGATCCCATTAATTTCTGTGAACGATTTAGGGTTCTATGTGACATGCTCGTGCTTGTCATGAAGTAATTAAGATCAATATTTTTTATTTATTAAATAGTATAAATAAGTAAACCCAGTTATTGTTTCAGTGGCACGCCCAATATGGGGAAAAGGTAGAGGATTATTTATTTATAATTAATTAAGTATTTATATATTTTTTAATTATAGAGAAATCCAGTTCCGTTTCAGTATCTTAATTCAGATTTAAATATATTGTAGTCCAGGTTTGAAGCTTTCAAAAGATGACGTTGATGTGTTTTCTTCGCTTCCCTTTTTGGTTCATTCTTATTTTTGTTCGTAACATTCTATGGTCTAAATTTCACTTTTCCTATTGCCTGTATATCCATGACAAGATATTTTAATTGATTAGCATAAGTCAATTTCGTTTTTTGTGTTACTGTCTGGAGATCTTCAAGTTCATATGTTTTCTCATTTTCTTCTTAAAAAACGTGTTTATTATTTCGAGGTGTTGTCATTCAGCAAATTTGATAAGTCTTTTTCCTGTATCATTTATTTTTCCGTATCCAAATAGACCTAAGGCGTTTTCCCAATGGTCTTGCTTAGTATCGATTTTGTTATTGAAATCTTCAATCACCAATGTCACAATTGCTTGATGTTTATTAATTGTTTCATCTAATTCATTATAAAAGTCTTCTAATATTTCTTCACCTTCTAGTTTGGGTTTATTCTTAGCATAGTCAGTATGTCATCAAAGCAACGCAGTTTTACTCTTATAATTTCCTTTTTTCATATAATCTTGGCCCATATAGTGTGCGCTTTCAATCTGCTTTTCAAACCCTATCTTATTCAGTGTGTCTTACATTATTTTTATTACATATTCCTTATTAACTGGCATTAGTTACATTTAGAACTATCAGAGCAAAAAGTTTAAAGAAAAAATTGAGAGTCAGAGGGAGATTAAAGAGAAAATCTTGTTTTTAATATTGTCCATATTTCACTCAAAATTGCACGAAAATTACTAATATTTTCGAAACAATGTACTTGACATTAATTAAAAAACTAATTGTGAAGAACAAATTTAATTTGAAGAAAATATCTTCTATCTTTAATAATGTGAAAAGTCCAAAAACTTTAGCAATTTTCGAAAATTCTGATATCATTGGAAAATGGATCTATGCCTTTTTATTAATGTATTTCACTATTGTGAATTTTTTTAAAACGAACTTGGAGCCACCTCTGAGGTAATTTTGAAAATGTCCCAGGGGCTTCATTTGAAATATCCCCAAAATTTGAAGAATACTTTTCAAAATCGCGGTCGGCATGATCGATGAGGGAATATCTATTTTGGAACAACTTTAAGAGTAGTTTAGGTGTTAGTGTGACCACAGGCACAGAAATAGAGGGATAGACAGAATGACAGAGAGAGAGAGAGACAGACATAGACGGACGTCAAAAAAACACTTTTTCGGTTCAGGAGGACCCCAAAACATAGATTTCCGTTGATATCTCGAAATCGATTTTCCGCAGCATTACGTAACTTTCATTTAAGAACGTTTGTTAAACTACGTACGTATACGAGAACGCTAATAAAACGTAATGCATTCTTTTTCATATTTACGCACTCAAAGCTTTACAAATCTGAATTACTTGAAAAAAAAGCGTTACGAGATTGCAGGTATTTCCGAACTACATTTCTGACAGATTGGTAAGAAAAATATGTGCATACTTTTTGAGAGCTTAACAATGTAGATGAAAGCTCAACGTATACCAACATTGGTCTTTTAGATTGCACGCAGGTTGTGATAGCGCACGTGACAAACGGAGAGAAACCATCAATGTTTATTCATAGATTTCATATCCGAAGTCACGTTACATTAGCCTGGGAACGGAAGGCTAATGACTAGGCAGTTTCATTGGATGCGAATAAGCATTGAAAGGTTCAATCTAACGTAATCACATGACAAGCGTAGGGTATTAAAGGCACAGGCAAACAAGGTTCGTCGGCATACTGTCCCAGACTGTGATTAGGATCTCACCTACAGTAAGGTAAGTTGAACATTTGTGATGGAAATATGTTGCGCCGAGTCAAGTAACGTTTCATCATCAGTGACGGTCTCTCAGGGGAGGGAAGGGGAGTGAAGGTAGTCCTCCTCATATACCGCTTTCTCTTGAATGCAATTACCGAATAACATTGCTTTAATGCACGAGGGAAACTATATTTTTTTACTTCGTTAGATATCTGAAAACTGACTTTGATCCGAGTTTAAACTGCGTGCGTTTTGTAAGCGACGTGAAAAATCGATATCGTTTTGAGGAGGATTTCTCAAAACGTTATCTCCTCTTGTGTAGGAATCGTTAATTTGACGAAGCGCTGGTACGGCCTTTTACTTACCTCTTCAAAATATTTCTTGAATGAGGAAAATTATAGTATGTAGTGTACAACCGATTTCCACGTTTCGGGTTATTAATCCTCGTCTAAGACAACTTTTACTGATAACGGAAGTGTTTTTTTAATAATTTATTTATTGTTTGATAATACACAGTTCAGTAATAAATTACTCTACCACGTGTTAGAAATCGCAATACCCGATAAAGCAGGCAAGGTTTCCCTTGAGTCTGGCGCTTTAGACTGCTCGGTCATCCTGACATCGGAAGTGCTCACGCGAAATGAAGGGATAAAAAAATCCTGCAAACAAAATATTAATTTATGAAATCAGACGAGAGGGTCGGTATTCTTAGCCGCGGACTCTGCCGAACCATAACGGGCTATGGCCGAACAAAATCCTAATAGCAGCCCGCTGTCCCCACCCAACTCCCAGTACCCTTACTCTTCCTGAAGCTTCCATTCCCTCGCAAGTACCAGCTACGGACGAACTCGCGATAGTCCACGATACGGCCCATTCCAAAAGCATTTGCCTTTCGCACTTAAAACTAAATTCGTCCTCAAAAATTGCAAGTTTAATATATTCTGCAACTTTTCCCGAGGTTGGTCTGGGGAGGGCGCCGCTCTAGAGCCCTTAACGAGCAGTTGCCATTGGTTCAATTCCGAATTGGCGCCTCCTGGGTGCCCACACGCGTGAGTCGTTTGAAATCCAAGGTCCAGGACGTACACTGAGGCACTAGGAAGACTTTGCACCACGAAGTGTTAAGGAAATTGACAGCAACATCGACAGCAGTAACGGGTGAAGTCAATAAAGAGGTTTTGCACCTTCAGGACGAAACGTATAGGTCGGAATGGAAGAAGTTTCGAATTGTGGCACCAGAGAGTGCTGCTAAAGTGAAATTGCCGCAAAAGCACATTCTGATGAAACATTGGCCATTAGTTTGACTAGAGCCGGACACGAATCACAGATAGTGTACTCAATCATATAATTATTATTGTATATTGTTAAATAACTGTAATTATATGGTTCTACCGCTAAATTTCCAATACACAATTCGGCATTTATTTACTCTTTAACTACATAAGTTGGTTGTAGAATTAAGAGAAAGAGAAAAGAAACTAGAAATTTAGATTAGAAAGAAATTAGAATAAATTTATAAAATTTGATTTTTCTCTGGTTTTGCATAGCATGTTCTGCAAAATAAGATAATATTCAGAAAATGTTTTGCCCTTCGAACCAGTTTTTTTAATTACTACATAATATTTGTGGAATCACTGTTTCATATTTATGTATAATTTTTATGATGGGGGGGGGTCAATTAGGATTGCATTGCATTTATATGACCATAGAATGAAACATTTCAATTGTCTTAGTTTTGTCGCATTGAAAGTTCATTTTCATCAATTCTTTTAAAAGTTTATATCAAGTGAAATACACTTGTGAACTTCAAATGGTTTTAAAATAAAATTTCTTTCACGGAAAATGCAAGACTCATTTAATGAAATGGTATAAATGAAAGTGCAATTATGGATAAAATATTAAAGTTCTTTCAGTTTTTTCTTTTTAATTACTAATGCTTTATACACGCACAGATCCAGGAATTGGGCAGAATTTCTTTTTCTATAATAACTACATTTGGGACTTTTGTAAATTTTCATTATTTGCATTAACTACATCTGATAATAAATACAATTAATATTATAATTTATAAACAGATCTCACGTATTTACTTATTAATATTAGTATTTTTACGGGAAATATGTACAAGAGTAATGAAGTACATATGCGGATTTAAATATGAAATGTATTATACAACAAAAGGAACAAGAGCATAATGAACTGTGAAAAATACAAATATTTTTTCCTTAATTCATTTTGTTAACCAAGATATTCAGTATTTTAGTAATATTTTAGAATTATAAAAGGAAAGGAGGGTAAGAGTAGAAACCTAGTGGATTTTTCATTATTAAAATGCGAATTTAAATGTCAGAGCCTTTACAGAAATATAGTTTATAATCTTAGCAGGGTACAAAACATTAAAATCGTAACTTCATAAAAACATTAACTACAAAATTGAAAAAATGGCGAAATGCGTATTCTTACATAACGTGGCAGGTTAGAGTACTCAGAATGAGAATTTGTTTCAGTAGTCACATACAAATGCCCCAGTGCCTTTGTAAATGGAACATTCCTCATGCCACCACTCCTTACATATTCCACTCTGGGTCCAATCTTTATCACATGATTGCTCGCATGCTGGGTATATTATTTCTTCATGGTTTGCCGAACTTGTTGAGGGTTCCGAGTTTTCATTATTCAAAAACAGTTTTGTTTTTACTTTCAAAGATTTTCCGTTTCTTTCTTTAATTTTGTCCCCAGGTTTATTTTTCCGAAGAGCCCGATTGACCTTTATTTCCTCTAAATCTCGCTTTTCCTTTTCTTTCTTCTCTAACAAATGTTTAATGGAGACAAACTCGTGATCTCAATTTTGTAGATATTTTACTGGTAGCTTCTTGTTTTTCGTGTCGAGGAAGTGTACGATTCACTGGATACTATCATCTATTTAAGAAGAGAAAGGTACGACTTCATTTCCACGTTGAACTACAATTGTGTAATCATTATTCAAAGGTTTGAAAGTTACTAGTGAAGGAGAATAGCAATCCTCACTGTTCATGTCATGGTTGTATGGCTCAATACCTGTAACTCGGAAAACTTTTTCTGTGATTGCAATTCTGTATTCAAATGACTTCTTCAAAACACAGTGGGAAAGAGTACGCACATCAGGTCTGTGCTTAAGGTGCGTTTACACTGCGCGAGCGAGCCATCAAGCGATTCTGGACGAAGGCTCGTTCGTTCGGTGGATGATCGGGGGGGGGGGGGAAGTTGCCACTCGTTTACACCGAGCGAGCTCGCGCTTAGAACGGCTGTTCTGTCGGCCATAATTTTTCTCGCAGAGGCAGCCCTCACAAGTGAGGTTCTTGTGTATCTGTAGTGTCCTTGGAGTACGAACAAGCGACTGAATTTACTTTTCAGAGTAAGAAGAACAGAAGATGAGCGAAGAAATTTGGGACTAATACTTTTTGCGTGCTTTCATAAGAAAATTAAAAATGCCTGACCAATAAATCGGTTTCTTTTACTTAAAACTGGTTCATGAATTGAAAATGTAAAATTGAATTTAATCATTTATTGAATTTAATCGTTTTAAATTGTAGCTGGGTCATTCCATGCAAAATTTCAGGTTTTCTGACAGTGAGTCTCAGATTTTTTTCACATTTTATTACATAAATCTACTAATGATGAACAGTTAAAAGACAATTTATGGAATTAATATCTTCAGCAGTTTAGCAACAATTACGGGTTAAACATGGACGATGACACAATGTACTCAATAATGATAATAATTATGACGTTATAAAATGAATAAAACTTTAAAAACGGGCACACTATTTTGAAGATAAATGATCATATTTTAAGCAGTTGATAATATATTAAGGATTGAGACATTTGTTTATAATAAAAAACGCTAATAAATTAACAAATACATTTTTCTTCAAAGATAATATTTTCTTTTCTTTCATATTTTACACACTGCAGGAAGAACCAATAAATAACCATTCTGCAAACTGTCGCGATGGAATCTTAAAAAATGCGTAAGTTATTAAATAAAAAGTATACGCGCATTTTGCTCTTAAGGTTGAAAGTCGCGTGCCTTTGCTCAGCGAGGGGTGACGCAAGGTCGTAGGCAGGCACCGCCAAGTTCATTCCCTAGGGATATCCATCGATGCCTTCGAAGGGATCCTGACACCAGTTTACAGGCTTAGTTTTCGCGTGTTACTGTTCAGTGATACATCGTGATAGAAAATGCCAAAGATTGTGAATACGTTTAACAGGCTTTGGTGCTGCAATCCATTCGGACTCGAGAAGCACAAAAGTCGGGTGGGTAAGAGAAAGATTACGGAGGCGATGCGGAAGAAAATATCGAATTTAGTGGTAGGTGAAGCAATATGCGATGTGTCGTCACAAAATATCCAAAATGCCCAATGCAGATCTTAGTGACTCAACTGAAACAGTGAAGTGAAAACGTCAAGTGAAGAGGAGTACGTAGCCCCAGGAGTTGCAGAGGAAGCCACTATCAGTAATGTAAACATTTTGTATCCTCTGGGTCAATCACCATTGTCATTGCGAAAACAAACCCGAGAGATATCGTACGCAAGGAGGAAGGTGAGTGCCGTAAATAAAGCAGTTTCTGAATTATTTCATGTGAGTACAGAAAGCAATGATGGAGAAGAAATGTTGACACAATTCAAAGAAAAAATTTCAAACGTGAAAACAGCTAATGAGAAATACATGATTTTAACGTGTTTACCAAAAAATTGGAGTGAACAAAAAATAATGGTCGAATTTGGCGTATTTCTTCATGTAGCTCCTACGGCAAAATTAACACCTAGAGAAGTAGATTTGCGAAATCCACCATCGCGCGGCGGAGGAAAACTAACACCGAGCGCTGACGAGGAGCGCTGTGGCGCGGCGGCTCTAGCAGCTGCGACGAGTTCGTTAATGGAGCGCCAGTAAGATACTTTTATTCATAACTTTAAAACCATTCAAGATTCCATGATGAAATTTACAGAGTAGCTTGAAAGTAGTTTCAGCAATTTTTCTTCCAAAATTCAAGAATTTAAAAATATTATATTTCCATTTATTGCATTTTTTAGAATTTGTTTACTTCCTAATTGTTAAAGACTCACGGTAAAAAAATATCTTTAGCGTAAAATTATCCTTTACATTTCTTCTACAAATGGTGTCACTTTCATATTTTTTGCTTGTTTGCATATCATCGGAAAAAAATCATAACGGAATGTCTACAGACTGCTAACCTAATATTTCAAGTGCCCATTGTTGCAAAACAATGGATGATGAGACAAAAATATTGTACCTGGTTCATGCAGGTATCATAATAAGTAAGGTGGCAAAATATTTTTAAATTCTGAGATGTAGTGTCAGATTTCTTACTTTTTTGCATGGAATGACCCAGTTGTTTATAAAGTTCTTACAAGGTGGAATGGTTGAAGAATGGTGGAAATATAGGGTAGGCTGCTCCGGCGCTCCGATTTTTACTCGCGCGAGACAGCACCAGTTTGCGTCACGAACCACGTGACCACAACATGGGCGCTCCGTTTGAAAAGTCAGACCAATCGCAGGCCGCTATGTTGCATGGAAAGCAAGAAGTGTTGGGAAACATTTTGAAAGTGGCATAAATTGTCAATTTTAAACGAAACTAAAAACGATGACGGTGTCCTTGAAATATTTAAAAATGCTTCATATATATGTTTAAATGACTTGTAACAAGGTGATGATTTTGGCAATTGGCTGCATTTAAAATCCCCACTGATATTGTGACGCAAACTGGTGCCTGAAGCTTATTGGTTGAAGTTGGATACGATGCGCAAGAGCCCCCCCCCCAGGGTTATAGCACCATAGAAATAAACTTAGCAGCACATTCTACCTGCCAAAGCCGGAAAGGAATTCCGTATAGCGTGACCGAATGATCGATAACCATGCGATATAAATCGCCCGCTAAATCCAGCGGAATTGCGGGGCCCGGTAACATGGAAAGAGATGGGTGGGCTCTTGTGCATTGTATCCGACTTCAACCAATGAGCTTCAGGCACCAGTTTGTGTCACAATATTAGCGGGGAATTTTAAATGCCAAAATTATCACGTCGAAAGAGATAAGTGAAGCATTTCTTTTAAATATTGTCTATTAAATATATCGTCACCTTCGTCGTGCTATTTTTGGTCGGTCACCTTTGAAAATTGCCACTTTGTGCCACTTTCAAAATGTTTTTCAATACTTCTCGCTCTCTACGCATCATGGCGGCCAGCTACGGGTCTGGCTTTTCAGACGAAGTGCCTGTGTTGCATCGTGTGCTTCATGACGCAAACTGGTGCTGCGCAGGACGAGCAAAAATCGGTGCGCCGGAGTAGTTCATCCATATCTTTCCACCATGGGGCCCGAGAACACTTCGAATTCGATTTCGAGTTGTCGCATTGCATTTTGTTTATTAAAGTGATTCATCATCAGAATATTGTTAGAATAATAATAGTGTGGGGTAAGTGTCGTCATAGTGTACTACTCTACTTACGTAGTGATTGTATTTTAAGTACATTAGTTTGGAATCGTTTTAGTACTGAAGTGGGTTCGATTCGATGTTTCGATGTTTTTGGTTCCGAACGAAAATATGGCAATTCTCATACCTACGTCATCATTTTAATTACCTAAAGAAAACCCGCTGAAAAGGTAAGTGGTTGAGAAATGTGAGAAAAAAACGATAGCCGCTCACAGTGAATAAAGTTATATTTTGCGTTCATCATTTTAAATCGTTTGTAGATAAAAATTTGGGATTACTGAAGATATTGGTTTCCTACGAGAAAGTCTCAACAGTGACATCACAGACAGTGAAGTGGGGTTGCCAAAAAATGTTTTTTCCCTTTACAACTTGATTCGTGTGATGATCGTCAGCTTTGCTGAATTGCTCCCAGAATTATTTTTTAACTGCGTAAAAATGGACAAAAGTTATATTTTTTTACTTTTTGGACAATTTAGAAATTAATTTACAAGAATTGGTTGCTGTTGTACAGAAAGGACACTTCTGACTCTATAGGAGATTTTACGCGGCACTAGGAAAGAAGAAAAATTGCAGTTTTCCAAGGCGTGGTATAATAAAGTGTCCTGGTTTCCAGGATGCGAACAAATTCTTTTTGTGGTTTTTCATGCGTTCTGTTTTCAGATTTAAGGGTTATTCGGTCGTGTACTGATACTAAAAACTTAGGTCGCGAAACTCAGAGATCCTAAAAATCGCGACAAAATCTTGATTGTTCAGTAAATTGAATACTTTTTGTTAAAAAAAATAATACCGCATTAATCTAGCATTAGGCGAAACAGACAGAATTTCTCTTGCAAAGCACAAAAAACAAGCTAAACAAAATCGACTTCCTTTTTTCCACTTTAATTGACATTGTATGTGAATTTAAATGACACAACTAATTTGATACATGTTTCACTTAAAGTAATATTATTTGCCATTGAGTTCTTCCCTCCTCTTAAAAAACTCGTACACGCCGTCATTGCCGCCATCAGTCTATCTGTGTTATCAAGAAAATACATTCACAATGAAATTTTAATAGTAACAATAATCCTTTTTCTTTTGCTTTTAACTTTTTTAACCTTTCACTTTTTTAAAACTTTTTTAAAAACATTTTCTTTAACTATTAACTTTTCAACTTGTAATTGATCCATTTATATATTAGAAATTGTATTTGAAAAATCCTGAATAAAAATTCTACAATATAATTGTATGTGACGCGTGAGCGCGGGTGGATGCAGTACTTGCCTGGAGTACCCACCTCGACGCACGGTGACTCGCAGCGTGGACTTTACTTGCTGGCAATAAACGCAAAGAGCACACAGAACACATATGCACACGCACGCACACACACGCGCATGCAATACACACACACATGCACATTGGCGTTTGGTAGTTCAGTGGGATAACCTAGAAGGCTACTAGAAGTTGGGAAACCACCTGCTAAGAGGATATGATGAAAGAACTGGATACACTGGGAGGTAAATGAGATTTAAACTAAACGTAACCGGCCCCGAGAGGAATAAAACAATATGTATGTATATCGGGAGGTAAAGGAGAAAATGTAAAGTTGATAGGACCGGCTACACGACGGGTAAACAATGTACGTGCCGGGAGTTAAGTAAATACGAGAGCTAATTTTTGAACCAATTTAATAAATGAAAAGTAGTGATAATACGTCTTCGAAACGTAAAACAAATATATACATGGTAAGCAACTTATAATCTAAACAAAACAATGAAATAAACTAGTGGTGCTACAGAATGGCACAGACTTTCCCGTATTCGTTTTCTATTTCCTTTGGTCTAGGCTATCTATTCGGACTTGCCACATTCTCTTGCCAGCTGCCATGTATCGCCGCCCAAAGTACATTTCTTTGACATTTTCTTAATTTTTAAGTTTCCTAATGGTAAAACAGAAATAATATTTTTAAGAATATTAAACAACAGTAAAATTTCGTTCTAAATGGCAATTTTCTTTGAAAAATTTGCAGCCGTATTTAACAAAATGGCGTTTAAGCGCTACTGTAAATTCGAAATTCGAAGCTCTTTTTCACAGACAAATTTGGAGTTTTCGAAAAACATCATTGGAATTCTTTTCAAGTACATCAACTCACAAATACAATAGTGTTTACAAATTGTTGGAAATTAGCATATTAACAGCGTGAGAGATGTTTTAAAAAAATTACATTTGTGTAATTTTTGAAAAAGGGGAAAAATTCCACAAATTAAACTTAACGACAAATTAAAGAGTGCAATTAGCACTATCAGTTCGAAAAGTTTGAAGAAAAAATTTCGGGCCATTTTTGCTAAAATGGCGTTTGAGCGTCTCTGGAAATGCGGAATTTCGGGCTACTTTTCACAGACAACGATTGGGTATAATTTTAAAAACATTATAGACATTATTTAAATTTATAGACATTATTTATTAATTTTAAAATTTATAGATTATATTTAAAGATTTTTCTAAATATAATCATGTAAATAAATTGCCGCTAATGTAAATGTTAACGACGTGAGAGACAAGTAAAAAATTACATTTTCCTAATATTTGAAAAAAACCGCGTTTATGTCATCTCATAGAGTACATTAGACACTATCCTTACCAAAAGTTTAAAGAAAAAGAATTGAGAGATGATTATTGAGACAATCTTGTTTTTGTAATTTTTTTAAAATTGCACAGATTAGACGCAATGTTGCGCGAAAATTATTGAAATTTTCAAAGAAAGAACGTCACTTTGGAATTTTGAAAAGAATTTTGAAAGAAAGAACTCACTTTGGAGAACAAATTGTATTTGAAGAAATAAAACTCTCTACCTTAAATTTAAAGAAAAAAATTGGAGCCGTTTTTGAAAATATTTTGAAAATTTTACGGAATTATTTTCGAAATCTCAAAGCTTCGAGTCGAGCCAGATCGACAGGAGTTTCGTCAAATTGAAAAAACTCGTACATATTGTTGAGGAGCTAGTAGTGTCGGACGGACAGACGGACGTTTTGCTTTCAATTGTTTTTTCGGTATGAAGGACGCACAGATCAGGGATTCTGGCTACACCACGTGTTAGGAGATTTTTTTCTTAATTTAGCAACTGGTTTTATCCACTTTGTTATCAGGGTCTGGCAATGAATTTTTTTCTGCCGAATATCCGCCGTTTTTTCGCGCAGCATTACCTAACTGTCCCTATACTACGTATATTACCCCGCATATACGTACGTATATGGGAAAGTAAAAATTATTTACAGTTTGTACGCTTGGCTCGAGCAATGAATTGGTTGTAATTAATTAAGTTATCCTAATTATAATTTTAAAATTATGCGTACAATTCAAAATCAAATAAAAGGAATTTTACTGGCACAATTGTTTCAGTAAAAACTTCTCTTTCGAATTAAAATGTCCGTTAGACTAGGCACCTTTGAAGACTGGAGCAGATACCGTTTTCTCTCGCGCTAACACTATTGCGTAGCACATATGAGCTCCCAGAAGCATTGATGAGTTCACGAACGTCAATAAACACTGTCCCTTGATAAGTCATCAACTCATGGATCAAGGAATGTTGAGGAAAGTACCTGGCATGCACGTTGCCGTTGTGATCTAACACTGCACCCTCCGTACCGTTGCGCATTGCGATGCATTCATTCAGGCCGATGCAGCGGGATGGACGCAATTAACGCCCTAAATTACTCGTGAGCATGCGAATGATGTTGATATGGTGCACATCGAGGCGTGCGGCGGCGGCTGCAGCCGTAATTATCTTCACGATGAGAGCGTAGGCTTCCGCGGCCGGAATCAGTAGCTGCTTGGCCGTCCAGGAGTCGCCGAATCCTTGGCACATGTGTCAACGTTTCGGCCACCATTCTGTCACCCTCCTCCGGGAGAAATCGCATTTCGCCCTGAGGAAGGTTGCAGAAAGGCGGCCGAAACGTTGGCACCTGTGCCTAAGACGCGCGGCGTCTCCTCGTCATCCAAGCAGCTTAACATCTTCATGATGTCAGCGCCGCCGTGACGAGATTAATGTTCCAGGGCGACATGAGTCTATGCCTACGCGAGCGGAGAGTACACTTTCGGATCCAAACGGACGAGTAAAAACACGGTGAGATTGTGACAAGAGTAGCAAGAACACTGAGCACATTGAGCAAGAGCAGATATCACATTGTAAGAAACAGACCAACATTGTAAGACGAAGCAGTTATAACGAGAGTTCCGCGAACATAGACCGAACAATGGGGGCGCGGTGCGTTTTTAATAATATATAAACAACCGCCCTCCCACGCCGCGACGGTGTGGTTCCTGCGAGGCGCTGGCGGTGGGGATGGGAATGCGGGGGGGGGAGGTGGGAATGAACGGGGGCGTTTTCAGCAGGACCGTGGGAGCTGCCCCCAAGACCTCTGAAACGGAAGGGGGCGGCGCGTGAGGCGCGGCCGAGCAGCCACTTGTAGGTGGGCGGTTCTATCAAGAAGCCGCACGAAAATAGTCGTGAACTTGCCCTGCATTTTCGCCGACAATTTTTTTACTTAATTTTCTTTTTTTTTCAATTTTCTTCCCCCGCCAGTAAACCTGGGCGGTTAGGCAGGCTGTCGTTATTACATAACAAACAAAAAACGAGGAAATACTTAAATTATGAACTTATACTAACTTAATCTAAGGAAGTAGCCGGCGCTTTGGCCGGCAACCTAAGGATCACGTACACAAGGAATACATTTTTTATAGTTTTTTTTCTTTCATTAGTCTTTTATTTTTTAATTCATTCACATATTCATAAAAATATTGTCGGCGACCGCGTACAAGGGCTTTCAATGAGGCGCACCCGACGGAAGATGGCAGAAACATGCGCACCCGAATATAGCGGCGGCGGCAGATCAAAGACTCTAACAACGAAAGGCCCCGGCCGGACGAGGAATGGCGCGACCCAGGGGCGGGCAACAGGCCGAAATGCAAGTACCGTGTGTAATCATGGACAGGAGTACTAAAGAATAACATAGTAAAAAAATAAATTGAATTCCGGTAGACATCTTTTTGTGTTAGTTATCTACCGGAATTGAAAAGTATATTATTACTGTAAAGCAATTTTTGGACATATATTTGGTTCTTAATCTCGATATATGTGTTTGTTAATTAGTTTTAGGAATGGCGAGCATGCAATGAATATTTTTTTAGTGGTATTCAAAGCCCACAAAAAATTCTTAAAAGTTTACTTATGAACCGAAAAAATGCATTTTATCTGTGGGTTTTGTATTTTTTATATTCTTACTATCACAATATATCACATTAAATGCATACTTTCCGAATGTCCGGAATTGGGATGAAAGCACTAAGATTTGACGTACATACATTACGTGTACGTGCGTCCATTAAAAATATCTAAGGATAATTTCACTAATGTAAGAAAGAAACGGGGGGAGACAGATTAACAAAAGATGCGAGAAGCAGAGAGCTAGGTGCATTTCAACAAACAGGCAAATTTCACAAGGCATAGGATAATAGAAAATAACCTGTAAAATGGTATATTTTTTATCTGCAGAAAAGGTGAGGCAAGATGTCGGTTCTACCGGACTTCTCGAGCATTATGCCCAACACCTTTTTCTACCCTCTGCTCTTCATCAGCTTGGTACTATGGTACCTGCACCAGCGCTTTCAGTCTACGCGCCTCTCCACCATGGTGAACAAGTTGCCAGGCCCGACCGCGCTTCCGTTCATTGGCAACCTCTACCAACTCGTCGGTCGCCTCAGGCCCCCACGTAAGTTCGCTTTGAAAGAGTTTTGGTTATCGGAGCAGTGGCGAAACGTGAATCTATGTTCACGACAGGCAATAGTAAAAACTTCCATAGTTAGTGGAGAGTCCAATAATAGATGAAGCAATGACGGTAAAATTGAAGGGCTCAGTAGAACAAGGGCTCTCCCATAATGTCCGTAAAGTTGGCTGACACACTATTGCAGAACACAAAAGAAGTAGCTCATAATTTTAGGCTAATTATATGCTAAATAAATACTCTATCCCTAAATTTTAGGCTCTTTTAGTTTTCCAAAAAATTAATGTTCAGCCAGCTTTAGAATAAAGCCAACCGACCCAAAATCAAAAATTAAAGTTAGAACAAAACTACTTACACACGAATTAAGGCTAATTATTGGACAAAAATTGCAAATATTATTTATAAATATTAATGTTTGTATAAAATATAAAAAATTGCAGCTCTCAGATCAGGGAGACTATTCAACTCGTAATAATTTTTAAACTAGCCAGCAAAATACAATTTATTTTTAACATATATTGATACGATTCTGTGCTATTTGTCTTAGCCTTTGAATTAAGTGCTCCGCAACTTTAGTAAACAATTTCGCAACAAAACAACACAACCGCACAAGTAAGCACTTTCTCTGGTCATTCAGCGCCTAATAATTTTTAAACTAGACTATTTTTGCAAAGGTTAACAAGACCTAATTCAAGGGGTTTATCAACAAACAGTACGGAATCATATTCATAATATGTTGAAAGGAAACAGTATTCTGGTGACTAGTAGAAAACTTCACCATAAAACAATGTATATGAGAATTGTTGTAATTTTAAGAATAAAATTTAAAATGCGGTGTGATGATTTGTCATTGAATGTCAATAACTGTTGCAAGAAACTAGTGGTGCCACAGAATGGCACAGAATTTTCCGTAATGGTTTTCTATTTCCTTTGGTCTCGGCCAGCTGCAATCTATCGCCGATCAAAGTACATTTTTTAATATATTTCTTAATTTTTGAATTCCTAATAGTAGAACGGAAATATTATTTTAACAATATTGTAGAACAGTAAAACCTCGTTCTAAATGGCAATTTTCTTCCAAAAATTTGGAGCCATTTTTATGAAAATGGCGGGTAAGCGCTCCTGTACATGCGAAATTTGAAGCTCTTTTTCACAGAAAACTATTGAGTTTTTCTAAAAGCTTCAATGGAAGTCCTTTGAGGCTTATTAACTCACCAATACAATAGTCTCTACAAATTGTCGGAAATGTGCATATTAACGGTGTGAAAGATCTTTCGAAAAAATACATTTGTGTAATTATTGAAAAACGAAAAATACCCCAAAATGAACTAATGTCATATTAAAAAGCGCAAATAGCACTATATGTTCAAAAAGTTTTAAGAAATATGTTCGAGCTATTTTTAAGAAAATTACGTTTGAGCGTTTCTGAAAATGGACAATTTTGAGTTCGTTTTCACATAAAACGGTTGAGTTGTCGAGAAACTTTATAAGATATTATTAAAGACACATGTACTCATAAATATAATAAAGTGAACAAATCGTCGCTAATGAAAGTATTAACGACGTGAGATACAAGTAAAAAAATTGCAATTTTGTAATTTTTGGAAAAAACAAAAGGAACGGCAACGTAACTTTTATATCATCTCATAGAGTACATTTAGCACTATCCCTACCAAAAGTTTAAAGAAAAAAATTTGGGCCGTTTTTGGAAATTCTTGGTTTTGTAATTTTTTTAAATTGCACATATTCCACGCAATATTGCGCGAAAACTACTAACATTTTCAAAAAATGAACATGACCTTCACGAACGAACAATGGAGTACAAATTTTATTTGAAGAAAACATTTCTGTCTATAAAGGAAGACGCCGGAAAAATCAAACTTTTCAGTTTACGAAAATTCAGAGTGAACCGAGAAAATCGGAACTATGCCACCTTTATAAGTGTATTTAACTCTATTTTTACAAGAAATTTAAAGAAAAATTTGGAGTCGTTTTTGAGACAATTTTGAAAACGCCTGGGGAGCTTCATATAAAGAACCCCCAAATTTTGAATGAAGCTTTTCAAAATCGCAGCGCCTCGAGTCGAGCCAGATTGACCGGGGAATATCCATTTTGGAAAAAATCCTACGTATGATTTGGGCGGTAATCGTGTTCATAGACAGACGGACGGAGAGACGTTTTGAGAAAAAAAACACTTTTTCGGTATCAGGGGACCCCAAAACGTGTATTTCCCTTTGAAATCTCGAAATCGATTTTCCACAGCATTACATATCTTTCCCTACACTACGTATATTTCTCTGTATATACGTATGTATATGGGAAAGTAAAAATTGGACAGAAATTATGTATAAAATTAAGAATCAATTCTCTTCATTCTGAATGAATGTATTTCTTTCAGAGCTTCTGCAGTATGCAATTAATGAGTCTGTCAACTACGAGAAGGAGGGCGTCGTACGATTCTGGTTGGGACCCACCAAACCCGTGATTGCGCTTTTCAACCCCCCTGACATCGAGGTAAGTGTGGAATAGAGTGGCCAGATTGTAAGTTTTTTGATCTCTCCACTTATCTTTGAACGAGGAAAAAATGATCAGTACAAAGTTTGAGAGCAATTAAGTAAAATTTACTCCCGTGATTGAGAACTTGAAAGTTTTCAGAGTAGTTCTGGGATATTTTACAGGAAAAGAAAAAGGTTATTTTGAAGTGGGGATATTTTTGCATATGTGCATGAAAAGAGCATACTTCTAACTACAATGGATGTTTTACTTGTGAATACCATTTTTTTAAGAAAAAATGTGTCGTCAACGTAATTGAACGACGACGCTGATACTCAAATTTCCGCTCGCCACCTCGCCAAGAATACTCTTTCTTTAGTGCTTAACAGAACGATTACCAATATAAGCTGGAAACAAGTCACACATCAATGCAAACGAAATTAAAACTATTTTAATATCCATTATGTCGTTGAATTAACATTATAAGTACAATACTATTTTAAAATTGAATTATTAGTGCTGAATTTACTCGTACATTTAACACACAACGTTGCTCTTTGATCATCGCAATTTTTTTTTCCATGCGAGTAATAATCATTCTTTGTCTTTCTGACTCTTATTCTTGGTCACGGTGAAAATCTCTGTTACTTTTCTAGTGAATGTGTCCTTCGTGAAGGTGAAACTAGTCAGAATTTCCTGAATGGCAAGTCTCATATTTCTTCGTATGCTTGATACTTCAAGTCTTTCTTCAATAACGGTTCAATCAGAGAAGTGAATTCTTTAATAAAAATTCGGTAAATAAAAAATGGCTCCTATCGTCACTCGTTTTCTTTAATATGATAATCGTACAATGAACCCCTTATTTCTATCGTTTCGTTAATTAATATAAAACGCATTATTTGAGCAAGTAAAATAAAAATATTCATTTTGAAAATGTTTTATCATAAACTACTCCCTCGGGCCCACGAATACTTAGTCGCACCACTGACAAAATAGCTTCAATCCTCGGCTCCATGACGGAACCAACTGAGTTCGTGAATAGCATGAAACCAAGCTAAAGGTTCAATACAAATTTAAGTGAAGCGCTATGCGGTAGCCTTAGTAATTCTCACACTGTGTGAATTTGAAATGATGTTGACTACACTAGATTCCAATGCGTAATTGCAGGAGTAAATATCGCATCCCTCCATTAAAAATATTTATGCGTAAACAATTCTAAATTTTAATCCAAAGAGCAACATTAATACATATTAATATAATTGCTAAACGATATTTTTTATGGTCAACAAGAACCTAAAAATAACTCCATAACCCTCGTGTTTAGTGGCACATGATTTAACCACTCTGAAGACTTGTACTTCTAATTTTTTAAGATTTTAAATTGGAAAGTGGGAGATCAAAGAAATGTAAATTTTACCGAAAGGTCAACCACTCTAGTTTGAAAGCATTAAACGTAGTGCATTTTACACTTTATAAACTCTTCTTCCTATGAAACGTCTTCCAGGTCATTCTCAGCAGCAACGTACATCTTGACAAGTCTGTTGAGTACCGTTGGTTCCAGCCATGGTTGGGCGATGGCCTTCTCATCAACTCTGGTGAGTTAACCAAAAAAACTATTAATTGAAGAAAAGACAGTCTCAACAGAACATTTTTTTAATTATCAAAAGATTTTTCGCTGCATTGCGGTCATCATCAGCGAGTGTTGGTGGTAGATCAACATCACAGGTAGATCAACATCACACAGATCATCTACTGTTTAGAAAATATCCCCTGAAATTATTGCGTGATAATTTTAACAAAATATTGTTTCAGATAGCAATGCATTATTTCATCGGAGAATGTCCTGGAATTGTTCTAATCAAAATTAAAACGAACAATGACCCAATTTTTAAGATTTTCTGTTCAGTAAATTTCATTAACTTAACAGCTGATAAAGTCGTATTGAGAATTCGGATATGTACCTGGGATCCGACCGCACATGTTTTTCGCGCCATGCTTTTGTTGAAGTCTACGTCCGAGAAGTGCCACTTGAACTTCCTAAGAGAAGCGACTCGAGAACGTCCCACTTGTGGCGCCACGTTGTTTTCGAGGTCTTTCGGGTTTGGGATTTGCCTCGTCGTTAGCAGCTAGTTATGTTCGAGCTCTCTGGTCGATTAGACGTGAAATCTCAATAGAACGTCATATTACCGGAGGGATTTAATTCCATCGGACAGCTGCCAGAAACTTTTATGAAAAGGATGATAGGAAAGTTTATATACCTTCTAAATTCCATAAGGCGTATACCCGCATTGGGGTAAACATTCCTTCCCATTAAAAGTTTTTCACTATTTCTCAACATAGTCTTTCATCTGGTTCTGATATACGCCTTAGCATTTCGTGATATCTGTCGAATAGAAAAGAGGGTCCTATATCATTATCTAAGCTACTTCTCCGACCGGATCAAAGAGATGGTTACCCATGGGTCACACCAGCGGGTTTTGGGAGACTTATGCTCCCATATCCTGCGTAGACCTGGCCTTCCTTCCATAGTTTACCGCTTGTAGGTGGCGTTGCGTGCCAAAAGGTGGCATCGGAAGACCAGTCGAGAGCTTAAAACTTTTCGCGGATGAGGTGGTACCCCGCAGGTGGGAGATACCTGGTCGGGGGGAACCCCCACAAGCCGATGTGTAGGATGCGTTGGTTCTCGTCACCCAGCGCGGAAGGACCACCGCCACCTTCATTGATAAAGCATTCTCTATACTTACTGGCCTTAACAGTTGACCCGCCGGGAAACCCTAATAAAGCCAATTCAATGACCGCAGGGGAGAAGTGGCGCACCCACCGCAAGCTGATCGCGCCCGCCTTCCATCTGAACGTGCTCAAGAGCTTCATCCCGCAGTTCAACAGCAACGCCAAGCGCCTGGTGCAGCGGCTGCGCAAGGAAGCTGAAAGCGGCACGGAGTTCGACGTGCACGACTACATGAGCGAGTCCACCGTGGACGTGCTCATCGGTAAGCTCACCCCCACCCACCCACCTTCCTTCGAGCAATGCCAAATCACCGCTGTAACAGCCCAGAAAACGGGGTTTGCCTCTTCCCTCGCCTACGCTAGGCAAGGCAGTCTGGATCAAAGATCCACATCTCGATCAGTTTTTTCGGCCAGTTTCCCTTATTCCAGGAGCAAATGCCGAGAGGCCCCTTGGTTTGTTTCTGGACATTAATGTAACTTCATTATCTTGGCATGTCTTCTAGAATTTAGTGGGATATGTAGGTATCCAAATTATTATACTCAATGTTGTCGCGGATGAAATATATTCCTTCACAAAGGACATGATGAGGGATAAGAACACAAATCTATAGCTGATTTTGCTTTGAAAATATATTCTATCACATCGGAGCGAATATTTTGTAAACAATTCTTGCCAAAACACTCATTTATTTATGTATTCCGAATTAAACTTGTATATGATTTAGGGTAGGGATTACAGAATTCAGAAAACGTATAATAAAACGTAAAATTAATAAAATATATATAAAAGCATGGCACTCCTTAGTAGATAAGAAGAGAAAATATTGTAATCATGGGCCGGAAAACGACGATTTTTCGTCCGAAAAACATTTATTGCCGGGCCCTCGTAACGTGAAAGTGGATAAATACTATGTCTTGATGTAATTAGTAATTGCCCAAAGAAAGCGATTTGCTGTGTTCCACTTCATAATATTAGTAGATCAATCAAATGTTATAAAAACTATGATAATTCGAAGTATGGTCTATGAAGGACCTGAGATTTGTCAAAATGGACACAGATTGATATCATTCAATTCAAACCACATAAATACTACTGTTGAATACTGACGCGATTGGTGAAAAAGTTAGCTGAAAAGTAGTGACGTTGTAGTAGTTTCAGCACACTACATGGTTCATATTCCTATTTACAGAGACTGCTATGGGTGTTTCTACGGGTCATACCGGAGAGAGGTCTGGCTTCGAATATGCAATGGCTGTTATGAAGTAAGTACATTCGAGATGTGATGTTTTCAGTAGTGATAAAATCAGATATACGGTAAAAAATATGAATTTGATTTGAAAACGAATAATTTAATGTATGTAAATGTAATTTTTTACGTAAAATGTATGTGTTTTAAATGAGATTTTTATTGATAATTTTTATTTAGATAACATTAAATTGATCAGATATAGACAAATTTAATGTAACCGGAAACCCTAACTTTAAGCGTTTCTTCAACCCGTGCAATGGAGTGGGGGAACCTTCCAAAAATGTAATAGAATGTCCAATATGTCTTATTTCGTAGATTACGGTTAGAGTTATAATTCGTGACCCGGGGCACGAATACTTGACTTTCGGGGCTTAGAAGGACTGGCTTTCAAGTTATGCACAAAGAAAACCTGTAACCATTTTTTCGGTCAGTGGCGGATTAAAACACAATGGCGCCCAAGAGGGTGCAAATGAGAGGCACCTACCCCCGTTTTCATTGACAGTCCCCCTCACCATGTTATATGGTATTAGGGAATGTACTCTGAATTTATACATTAACATATCTTTAAAAATGGATGCAAGATTTTATTTTAATACATTTTTAAAGTTCTGGAAAACGCGTAAACAGGAAAAAGACTATGCGTTCAATAATAAAAAAGATAGCGTTTTCATGATTTAAAATGTACTTACTTTTCGCTTGCGTATATTATGCTGTCATTGAATTTGACAGTCATTGCCAAATACATGAATTGTATAACTTTTTTGACCGCGAACGGGCCGCTTTGAACCGCGCGTGCATGCACCCTGCATTTACCGAGCTCAATTTCATTATCTCGGTAGCCGGTGCATGTAATTTTTATTAAGGGATCAGCATTTATCTGGATCCTTCTTTTATCCCTCAGAGTTGTTTTCCCATGGGGTATGGAAGATGAAATGATGATAATGAGGGGTTAAAGGACAACACACATACAGACAAAAACAAACACACAAAAACGGGACTCGAACCCGCGATCCTTCCGTCCGAGATCGCCATGGTACTCTGCCTTAGCGAGATGGGTCATCCGGACAGACTGTATAACTTGTTTAATCATTTTAAAAAAATGTTTCATTGCGTCGGGGCCCTAGGAAATTGGTTAATCCACCACTGGTTCCGGGTTGCATGTCCACCAGTTTTTATGTCGATGGTTTCTTACTAATTGTAATGCAGAACCTTCATATTTCTTTAGCGTATTGTTAATAGAAGGTATATGCAAAGTTTATGTTAAATTAAATTTTAATAATTATAAAATATTTTCCCATACATTTGTGAGGTTTACATTTACTATTAAGAAACAATATACATGTTTATAGATTAAATGTTACGCAGAATACTCGTTATTACGTCACTTAATTAACAAGTAAATCAATAATTTTGTAAACTTGTAAATATTCCTTGATTTATCTAGTTATGAGCTACAATAACTCAATACGACTTTGTTTTTCATATATTCGAGAAGTGTTGTACGTGATTACAATGCATTTTGTAAATAAATATTTCGAATACCTTATTAATTAACACGATGGAATGCCGTAAGGAAACCCAGTTATGAAAAATCTCGACGAAAATTTGAAAACATTGTTTTTATTTCAATCAATTATTAAATAAAATACTCCAATAAATCCACGATTTTATTCAATGATTTAAATCATCTCCACCCTAGAATTTACAAATCGTTTTTGCTTTAGGATGTGTGACATTGTGCACCAGCGTGCATACAAATTCTGGCTGCGATTGGATTCCCTTTTCCAATTCTCCCACTTCGCAAAGCAACAAGAAGGCTATCTGAAAACAATCCACGGCTTGTCCACCACGGTAAATATTATATTACTCAATTCTTTTTTCAACTCTGATGCGCTATAATAATTCAATGAGATTTTTTTCTGATTTATTCAAAATTATGTTATAAATGATTATTGTTAATTTTGTTAAATAAATAGGGTATTTTGTTAATTAACACATGAAATGTTGCAATAGGCACAATGAGGAAATATCTTATCAGTAGAAAAATGTTTTTGATTTAAAACAATAATTTACAATAACATTCGAATGAAATCACGATTTATATCAATTAATGTTTTAAAACTGAAAAAATCTATATTTTCTTCAACAGGATAATACAAATGACATTGGAATTTCCGTGAAAAAATATAGATTTATAGAGAACATACAACTGCATTCAATTACAGCTTAATATACAAAAAACAATGCGTTGGGTTCGTTAGGTTAGTTCCCGTATAATGTTTCCAATTATAAGTAACATTTTGATCTTATATCCAAAAACAATAGAGCATGAATTAGTAAAATTCAAGTCTTTCAACAGAAATGCGTTACACAATAAACAAACAATATCAAATGCTGAAAATATTTCTACCTACAGAATATTAGAAGTATATATCAATACTTCAAATAATACATTTATAAATTTAAATAATTATTCGTTATTATGTTTCAATCAAGAACGAGTTTACGAATATCCGCTGATTAACGGCACAACTTAGTTGATTTGTTGTTGATCAGATGTTGCCAACTGGAAATTTATCTTTTTGCAGGTCATTAAGAAGAAGAAGGAACTGTTTGATCGATTGCAAAGTGATCCTAAGCTGCAGCAACAATTTGCGGAGGACACTGAAAATGTCGATGTGACTGGCACTTTCCTTGACTCTAAGGGATACATCAAGGACGATCTGGATGATGACGTCGGTACGTCGCTTAAAGATAACTTTATTAACTACAGGTTCAAGATACACAAATATTAATACTACTCTCAATAATATTATTGCAAAAAAGCGAACATACAGAAAACGCTCTAATTACATAGCTCATGATCCTGCAAGATTCATTTCAAACTAACACGAATATTACCGACTACTCAATTTGTGTTACTTCACCATTACTTACATGAAAGGGTCAGAGAAAGTAAGAGAGAGACAGCTATATAGAGAAGAGGAGGGTATGAATTAGAACCTGAATTTTTCGAATTGTGCGTACCAGATTACTTCCTTAAATACAAAGCTGATTCTAGACTAAAATAATTCGCAAGGGAAGTTTTAGCTATTTAATATCTTCATTAAATCATAAACGACAGTTTTATTGAAATTTAAAATCATATACCTGTTTTTGACAATAAGAACACATCATTGGGTTACATATTTAAATATTAACTTCCAGTCCTTTTGAAGAGATGGTCTTAATGTAAGTAGCGAACTCGTATCTGTCTCTATTATGCACTGACTTCTTGCGAAGATAATCCCAAAGGAATGTACAAAAAAATCTAGAATTTCTCTTCAAGTTACTTAATTAGTAGGGGACAGTTAGGTTAACTGGACCGGCTAAGTGGTCCAGGCTTTTAAATATTGGTGGGAAGTGTTTCCCGTCTTTTCCACTGGATGGCGTTCGTAGGATAACAGGACTGTAGACAGTACTGATAATCTAACCCACAATCCTAAGTTGCAGACCTTCAGTACAGTAAGGAATTTCTGAATGGTCAGAGGTTGTATCTACCACTCACCTGCTTTTCATTTTTATAGAGATTGAATAACAACTACAAGAAGAATATTCACACCACATTATTATTTATGCTTTATAATAGTGTGTTTTGTTTTTAATAATATGTCATGACATGTGTGTTTTCGAGCACATAAACAAAATGTACGTACTGGACTGCCGGGAGGTTATGTGGACCGCTCCAGTTCCCCCCTCTATTTTTTTAGGAAATAGTATTTGTAGATTTGCAATTATTAAATCTGGAAAGTTACATAATTTATTCGCCTTTACTATTTTATTAATTTAATTCATTACCACTGGTATTTTCAAGTTTTAATTTTAGATGCCACGGTTTGGAAAACGGCGTGGGTTACGTGGCCCGTTTTTTCTTTTATATGTGAAAAAGTTTATGGCAATGTGTAGAAGAGCGATTTTTTTATTAAAACAGTCGATTAAAAGTCAATGTTGTTTTCACAGCTTATTTCAATTTCCGGTCCACTTAAACTTACTGGTTAGGTTAACTGGTCCTATTGCAAATGGATTAAACATTCCATATTTGATAACTGTACGCACAGTTATGTTGTTTGTTCTTACAATATAAGGAGAAAGCCTCTCTCAAATATCATGCGAAATTTCACATGTATAGGCCAAATAAATAACATTTCAGAACTAGTTAAAAAAGTGGACCTAACTCTCCCCTACGTCTAGCCACTTGGTTGCTCGCGAGTGATGTGTCGCCAACCTACGAATGAGACATTCAGGATCTGTTCCTCCGTAGGTGAGAAGAAGCGCCAGGCTTTCCTGGACCTGTTGTTGGAGACGAAGAAAGTGAATGGCACCCTGACCGATGCTGAGATCAAGGAGGAAGTAGACACCATCATGTTTGAGGGACACGACACCACCGCTGCCGGTTCCAGCTTCGTGCTCTGTCTGCTGGGTATCCACCAGGACGTGCAGGTACGTTGGTCGCCTTCGTCCTACCGTTCTGTTTGAGTACCAGTACAGATATTATTCCACCGTTTAAGATATAAAGGGGCAGGTTTGTTCCTACGCAACATTTAAAACTGAAAAGCAAGGACTTAATTTAAACTTTCCAAACAACAGCCGTAACGTAATTTTTCATTGGTTTCTTACATATACAGGAATTGGTCACTACTGTATCCGAAACACAGTGGTCTTATCTGATTCATTCCTTCGGTCAGTCTAAGGCTAAATAATGAAAAGGGTTAGAAAACACACCTGATAGGGTCTCGAAAGTATTTAATTCTCACTTTCAAACAATGGACTAATACCTAGAGTGTACCCTCTTGAAAGAAGAAATTTTAACTTTAATCAGTGAAGGTACGTCCTATTTGTCTCATTCTCGAAGATGAATATTACCACCATTAGAAATATTTTTAGGACTTTTACATTGCACAAAACCATTTTTTTGCGTATATGATCCCCCGTGCAGCTTTCCATGGAACAACAATCTACTTTTGTTCACTTCACTACCGCCTCCTTCCTAACCACTCACCATAAAATGAATAATAAGGCTGTTGTTCATTTTATGGTGAGTGATAAGTTGTTTTTGGTGTGTGCGCACAGACCAAGGTGATGCAGGAGTTGAACGAGATCTTCGGTGACTCCGACCGCCCGGCCACCTTCAACGACACTCTGCAGATGAAGTACCTGGAGCGCGTCATCCTCGAGACTCTGCGCATGTACCCGCCCGTGCCACTCATTGCGCGCAAGCTCAACCAGGACGTGAAGCTTGGTAAATGCCTATCGACACTTTGCTTCTAAACCTTGATAGTTCGAAGACAAAAATATTTATCGGAGTTTTAGTTACTTCACAGTTAGTGTATGAAAGAAAAAAAAATCGGTGTGAATAAAAACTCAAGGGTCTCAAGTTTTCAGTGTTCGAGGTTTAGACATTCTGCGACGTCAAATCCGATTTCTTACATCAATGACTTGTACTACAAATCTTGAGTTTCTTAAAACGCACAAATATACATTTATCATTCTGTAGAGTAAACTCTAACACCGCTATATACGCACATTCCCAAGTGAAAATAACGTAATACATCAATTGCTGCTGGACCCTTGACATTTTGTGGTAGTGCCCGTCTCATCGAGTTTTAAGTAACTTTACATAGCCCGTCCCTAAGATAAGAGACCAGTTCTTGAATTATCAGGCGTTAAATTAATATCATAATCCGTTACTCGTTCTAATGTTGCGTGAGCGACAATAATTTCACAGACCCTAAAGTGAAAAGCAGAGCAACTCTCCTTCCTTACCGCAGTCAGGTCACTGAAAAAAGAGTTACAAATAACAAAACAACAACTTTAATACCCCGTCCAATGTCAATATCTATCTGTTGATCAGTTGCAAACGATTATTTCCCATCCTTAATAACTTGTGTGACCATGAATACGAAGCACGGGCCAACGGGGCCTCAGAATCGGTGGCATTTTCAGGTAGCCTGGCTACCTTCCTCTAACTCAGGATTAAGCGCGAAAGGCTCACGAGCTACGCTTGTTCAATAGAAAAGTTACAATTAATCGATTAGATTCACAAGCCACATCGACCAGATGGATGGAAGGTGTCTATACCTGGAGGAAACGGTCTCAGCCGGGAGGAAACACGTCTGTAGGCACGTGCAAAGATGTGAAACAGGAATACATACAGTAACACACGATTATTTTATTCTTTAATCGCTTCTGTCTGAGCACTATGTCGCTTCCCTGAATAGCGGGATGTTTCGAGAATGATGCAATATAACGAAGCCCAACATTTTCCTTTCCTTACAGCGACTGGATACGTCATTCCTGCCAACTGCACGGTCGTTATTGGCACCTTCAAGGTCCACCGCCATCCTCAGATCTATGAAAACCCCAATGTCTTCAACCCCGACAACTTCTTGCCAGAGAAGATGGCCAGCCGTCACTACTACTCTTACATTCCCTTCAGTGCTGGCCCGCGTAGCTGTGTCGGTAAGTACACACATAGTAGGATGAAACTTAAATGAGTCTTTTTAAAAGGTTTATTTAAGGTCACTCTGTAACCACTAGGCCATCTGCGATCTCTATCATTACACAATAGAACATATATAGGAATTACAGTTTTAACGAAAATAAACATGACAAAGTCACTCACACTATTTCAAATTACGAGGTATGTGTTTAATCTAGCTTATGTTTCACTACAATATTAAACAGTTATATAACACTGCTCAATTTTATCATTTATATTAGTTTTTTATGATTATTTGATACGTTTTATAATATTTTATGATTACATATTTACATTAGATATAGATTTATTATTAATTTTGCAATTATGTGTGAGAAATTGGTGGTAGAATATCTTAACTTTACATTCATTAAGCTTACATTGACCAACAATACAATAGTCTACAAAATAATGGTTAATTAAAAAGAATTATAATAAATAATACGTAATAATTTCACCGCTCGAGTCTTCACAGCACTCTACTTCATCTCATTGCACTGCACTGCACTACACTACACTGAATTATGATATCTTTCTTCTACATTCCTTTCACTTAACTTCGTTTCACAACACTGCACATAAATAGTAATAAAGATAACAGTAGTAATAATAACAATTATACAACTCGCTCTATAGAAAATACTAGTAATTTAACATTATGAAATTATTAGTAATATACATTGAAGTAATACACTAAACAAACTGTAATAAAACTAATTTATTTTTTAAGTTTGTTCAAATAATAACTATCAATTTATCAAATAATAAATATATGATATATTTATTATTTGATAATAGTCCATGATAATGATACGATATTTTTTATTTTCTCTAATACAACTTAGGTAGTATAGAGAAACTGTTTTAATGCAATGGTACTTTTGTCGATTTGTCGACAGAAAAACGCGTATTGTGGGATCCTGATTCCAAAAAACTGAAAAAAATGTTACATTCATGTAGTAAATTACTTCCTCTAACACGTCGTAAATTCAGAATCCACGTTTTGTAGATCCTTCACACCGAAAATTTGGTTGACGGTCAGAATGTCTGTCTGGCAGTCTACGTACAACGCTAGAGACAAACCGTTCAGACTGAGTTTCTCCAAAATTCATTTTCGCCCTATTGATCTGTCTGAACTCAATGCCCTGCGAATTAGAAACAAATTTGTTTTTTGTGCTTACTTTTCAAATTTTTCGCATTTGTGGGACCGAATTAAAAAAAATACCTCGGATAGAGCAAAAGACACTTAAAAATTGGCGCACGTCGCAGCTAAAGTTTCTGACTGTTTAAAAATTACAAAAGTTCAATTTCTTTTGGCACGTTCTACAATTTTCAATTTCAATTAAAAATTTTCTACAAACAACAATATGAAGATAGAAGTTTTTTTGTGAAATCTGTTATTGAAAGATAGCTGTTTTTATGTATACAATTTTTCGCAAATATGAGATTTTGCGTACTTTTGAATGAACTATAGGCAATTTAAAATAATATTTTCTCAAAAAAGCTCAATTTTGTTCTTTATTTTTTTTAAATAGAGGAAAGTACGTTTATAGAAATGGCGTAGGTTCCATTTTTTGTGAACTCTCCGTATTTTCGAAAATTGCAAGAAATTAACATTGCAGAACTACAATATTGATTACAAGAATTTTGAATTAATGAATTCGGTTCTTAAAAATTAGATCTTGATAATATTGTTATGGAAATTATTCAAATGAACCTAATTGGGAAAATTCCCGCTCAATTTCCCACGAAACACAGGTGGTGGCGGGGGCTGTGTTAATGCGCAAGACAAATGAACACTATTGTGCAAATGTACTTATCATTAACCTATTCATCAACAAGTTGAGAAACAAGTTCAAAGTTGGAAAGTCAAAGGTATCTATTACACACATCCGCTTCCTGTACACACGACGATTCACTGTGACATAAGCATAGTAATATGTTTACACACGTTTCAATTCAAATTCTTTCCCACGCAACTCGCTCAATATTCGTCTTTTTCAGGAAGGTCATTCAGGATACTTACTTAGGAAGACCCCTTAGGACACACACTTGCGTTGCCAAAATTTCATTTCCGGGGAGGCTAAATGAATTGGTCATGAATTTTCAATGACATTGATAAATAAAAATTCATGAGGTGTGTGGGCAATATTTTTTCACCTTTTCATGTCCGCAAGAGGTGATGTAAGATATGTTCGTATCTACTTAGTGATTTTCCTCTGTTATTGAAGTAAAATTAGGCCAGTTATCATTATTCAAAAGGAGTAATCGTGAACTGATGATCCAATATTAAGTGATTTTTATTTATATTTCGGGAGGATCTTTAGCTTTCAAATAATTTCCCTGCATACGGGCGTGAACTTAGTAATTTTTGAATATCATTTGTGAAAAATGTGTTTACTTAACCTTTGCACTTGCCTGAAGATATAATCATGAACCGAAGACATAATATTATGCGGAATTGCTTTTTTATTGCGGGGGGATATTTTATGAAGTCTATTGGCTCCAGCCATGCGCCACTTACAGGAGTTTTCATTGACATAGTTGATTACTTCTTGATCTGTCTTCACTCATCATTGACTTTTGCTGACTTTCATATCATTGGTCGCAAGTACGCCATCCTGAAGTTTAATGTACTGCTATTCACTCTGGTTTTTTGTAGAGGAATTACTCTAAGAAGGGACCACAATTACAGGTCGGGAAACACATGAATGTCACGCGAGGCTAAGACATTGCACGATATAGTGATGAAGCCATTCACAAATGAGCCAACTTTAAACGAAAGCAATGATAAAACAAGCGCACGGACGTAACATGCTGTTATATTGCCAGCAGTAGCCAAGCAGTAGCTGCCAAAGTGGTCTCTTCTTATAGTAATCTCTCTACATATTGCTACTTTCTCCCTCATAGGCCTCAAGCACGCCATAATGAAACTGGAGATAGTACTGCCAGTGCTCATTTTCTGACTTCCATCTGCCTTTTCCTCACACACAGGCCGCAACTCAGACCCCTAATGCTTTTATGCATGTCCCATCTGGATCAATGCCTCTAAAACCAACATCAACAAATTACAGGTCATCCAAACCATTTCCTCATTCTATCAACTCATGCACTCTGGTTTATCTCAAACTCTCTCAACTGCACAAAGAATTGAATTTACCCCCAATAGTTCACCATATTGCGCTCGTATCTAATAACCACTCAGTAACCCAAGCAACCCATTACGACTTAGCCACCACCTACCAGCTCCCAACCTAGAATAAAAAATAGATACCCATTAGATTAATTCCTCAGCATATTTTCAGAACTGAATTAATGCCATAGGTGCTCTGTGAGTTTCCTATTCATGTGTAGTTAGATATAATTGTAAGATTAGCATTTAAGTTAAATATAAGTCGGAAAAAATACATATGATGTAGGATATATAATACTGAACAATGTATATCCATTCATTAATAAATGTATATTTAAAAAAAACAGGTCGCAAGTACGCCATGTTGAAGCTGAAGGTGCTGCTGTCGACGCTGCTGAGGAACTACAAGGTGGTGTCCAACGTGACGGAGAGCGAGTTCGTGCTGCGCGGCGACATCATCCTGAAGCGGGACGACGGCTTCCGCATCAAGCTGGAGCCCCGCACCCAGGTGCAGGCCGCCGCCTGAACGCACCTCCTCCACGCCACCGACACGACTCCACGGCACGCTCACTCCACACCTCTCCACCGACGACGCGACGCCCCGCGCGCGGCACCCCCGCACTAACACCGCGCACCCATCCGCCCTCGAAGAGACTGGGACAAGACAACGCACGTGACTACTAACTTATTCTTAAACTATCGATTCCCTTAGCTACCAATCTCCTTACCCACCGATCTCAGCTCTCTTCGCCTCTCCCTCTCGCTCTCTCTTTCTGCCTTGTCTTTCGCTTCACACACCGCACGGGCGTCGACCGCAGTGGTTATCTGTCTGCACGGGGCCGCGCCCACAACGTCTGCCGCAGCTTCGCATCCTTTTTATTATTTTTTGTAATAATGTCCTATTTCTATGAAGCGCCGGCCGCAGAATGCCTCAAAGGCACGACTGATACCGTTGTAACACTTATGTAATAGATATTATTGTAAATAAAACGGCACAGTCTATATTTCTGTTTTCTTATTCCGGTAGTACCTCACACAATATTTCCACGAGCATGGCTATGCCAGTAGATTGTAACCTTCCCTTTATTCCGTCAAATTATTTCCGTTTCAAAATATTAAATATGTCAAACGTGACATGAAATCGAAACCACGAAAATGAAAGGCAGTGCATTAAATCACATTGAATATTTAGGAGAAGTCTACATTAAGCCAAGCAATTGTACTCTTTGCCATTCGAAAACAACCAAGAAACCACGAGAAGCAGTAAATTACTACCTTTATCTTCATAACATAGTTTTCCAAACCCCTATAACAGTGGTTTATCAAGACATGACGTTGCGAAAGTTTATCAAGATGTGGCGTTAGAGTAGAAATGGTCACTCGAAGTTATTTATTTACATTTAGCTTTGAACGGTACTTACACTTCATAGCTACCAAAACTGAGAAACCTGTCTCGCACAAGTAAGTTGTTGCAAAAGGATTCAAGGTCTTTACTGCAATTTGGCTCAGCTTTGGGTATTCCTTGCTAATATGTATCCAGAATTCAAAGAACGCTCTGTCATTAAATTTACTCTTCAACGAAGTATCACAAGTGAGATCAATGAGTTGTTCTGGCTCTTTTATATCTAAAGAGAATGATGGTTCGGGAGCTTTTTCGAATGGATTTATAATCCAGTTAAACTCAAAATCATCGTAGAAATATTTTTCAAAGTGAACTTTTAGCTTTGTAAGATGATGAAGGCAGCATTTTGACTCAATTGGAAACACCGGATAATCGGTGTCCTGTAACAGGGACAATAGGAAACATATATAGCGTGTCATTTTCCATTCGATTACGCCACAGCTGTAATTTCTTCACGAAAGCCTTTACTTTATCATTCCAAGATAATACAGTATCCTCATTCCCTTGAAGTGAAGTATTCAGAATATTTAATTTCTCAAAAATATCAGTGAGGTAACCCATTTTCAAGAGGAAATCTTCGTTGCTGAACCAACCTGCCAGAGTGTTGCCTTTCTCCTGCAAGAAACAGAATACCTCGTTCTGTAGTTCTACCATTCTCTTTAGCACTTAACCCCTTGAAAGCCATCGAGCATTACTAAAAAAGAGCAGTTGAGTGTGTTCAGCACCCATCTCTTCACATAAGTGACAGTACTTCATGAAGGGGTGGACTAAGTTCTTTGGCAGCCAGAGTTTCTAGATGTATCATGCAGTGCGTCCAAATTGCATCGGGAGCTACTACTTTTGCGTGCAATCCATCACGACGTCTAGACATTGAGCGAGCTCCGTCAGTGCATATTGCAATAGCACTTATTCTACGATAGCCCCTTTTCATTAAAGAAATCATTGATTATTTCAAAACGACTTTCAGCCCTAGTTGTTCCCAGTATTGGCTCACAGAAAGAATTCCCTCCCTAATATTATACTCGTCAACGAAAAGAACATAAGCAATCAAATGAGCATCTTTGTGAATGTCAGTCGCTTCGTCTACGTCAAGTAGAAACCAGTTACCACGCAATTTGTTAATTAAATGCTCGAGTAAATCGTCAGAAATATCTACAATTCTTCCCCCAGAAACATCCCCCATCCATTTTTAATTTCCCGTATACGTAGGTATATACGAAGTAATAATATACGTAGTATAAGCAAACTTATGTAATGCTGCGAAAAATCGATTTCGAGATTTTAACTGAAATACACGTTTCCAGTTATAGTAGTAGTTTCCATGTTATATTATAGTAGCTATTTGACTGTCCGGGAGGCGCCGCGTTCTAATCACAGGTGCCAACGATTCGGTCGCCATTCTGTGAAATTTCTCAGGGTAAAATGCGTCTCCCGGACAACCAAGTGTGACGTACTGGAGTGAATGACACAGACATTGCGTTGAAGATAACAATATTTACATTTATTTACAAGAACTTAACAATTAAAGAAATTTTTACAAATACTAATTAAACCCCGGCAACATTTTTCTTCCCCTTAGACGCGGAAACCCCGCGACCTTCCCTAGGCCCTACAGCCCAATGCCATTGCTCAAAAGCAGGTACAACGCATGATGCGATGCAATCGGTCGTTAAGTCTCCGGTATCCAAGTACCTACATGGCCTGGCGCCAAAACCCGGTCTCCGCCCCGGAAACCACGTGCTGGAGTGCACTGCAGATCCCACCCAGCCTCTCGGCTAACAACAAGCTTTACGAATCTATCTCAATCTCCGCGAGCGCAGAAAGCGCCCAGCCTTATATACACCCCCGTCTCCCCCACCCGGCATCATGCTGTCGGCATCCCCAGGCTCGATGGATAGCCAATTCCAGGGATTTTGCACAATCGTCCCAGACTCGCCACTAACCTGTCTCAACACTTTGTTTGCGTGGGATGTTTCCTGGAGCAGTCACATCCGTCGGTCACCCCTTTATTTTTAGCTCAGGTGCACCCTTTCAGTACAGCTTCCGGCTACAGGTATGCCGCTCGCTTGGAAAACGTTGCCACGACGCCACACAAGTCGTTATTCTGACCGCGGAAGCCTACGCTCTCTTTACTAATATCATGTGCACAGATTAAATCCATCACCATGATATTTTATCATGGGAATATAGTTAGCAGCACACTCTGCCGTCACAATTGGGAAAAAAATCGATAGAGCATAATCGAGGGATCAATTAGCATGCGATAAGCGTCCCCGCTAAATCAGGCGGATTAGCGGGCTCCACTCTTCGAGTTCGAGATCGAGTTGGCGCATGGGCAGAGACCCGAAAGTGGCTGACTCAGGTGCTTCACGCTGTGCAAAAAGTCTTGATTACCTTTGTTTGCCGATAGTGAGACATAGGACTATTAGAGCGGAGCCCTTCAATTACATTCTCTCGCCGAAAGGCGGAATTATCAAAGAGCAGGAGCTTACAGCTTGTCCCGGCTGGGGCGGCACCCTCGCTGGTGGGATATACCTGGTTCGAGAAATCCCGGAAGCGGACGGGTAGGTTGGAGCGAGACATCGCTATCCAGCAGGAGATCATCGCCACCTCCCGCGATAAAAATGCACTACACTTACGGGACTAATGAACTTAGATGTTAACGCGCCGGAAGATCTAATCAATAAATCGATCAATCAAACATACAGTATTTTAATACTACAGTGCGACTAGTTTATTGGTGTGCTGCGATCGTAGAAAATTCTACTCGGCCGACGGGCCGTCACTCGCAGAGGAACGGTGCGCTTAACTCCCATGCAGACGGGAGCATTTCAAGGACTCGTCCTGCGAAAGGCATGCTCTCCAGTCTTCTTGAAATGTCAGTTTGTGCGGCTCGCTCGAAGATCTCTCAGACAGAAATGATGTTGTGAATGACACACGTGTCAATGTGTCAAAACGCTATCTGCATCGTTTCCTGCAGCCTTTCTTTTAAATGCTGACAAACGAAGAGCGTAATTACAGTCATGCTCAACAGGACTCCGCAACCGCACACACTGCTTCAATTTCCTTAATGGTTTACACGCTGTTTATGGAGACAGAATTACACGTGGTTTGTAGCATCCACGCTCTCCTGGTCCGACTCCGAGCGATTTCTTTCTTTTGGTATTTCTGAAAGTTTGCATTTACGCGATAAATCCCCACACAGAAGAAGTATTAAGCCACAATACATCACTGAAATATCACAAGACATCCATTACCGATTATAGCAGAACTTATTTAGATGTCAGGAGTGTACCAGAGTCGCGGTGAGCAGTTCCAGTATCTTCTATAACATGAGTAAAATTTAAACTTTCCAATAGCGAAAAGCCACCTTCCCTCTTCGCCGATTCTACTGACCGCCCTGTCTCGATTTCCCTGGCTTCCGTGGTCTCGTTCGCCGAAGCCAAACCCCCGCGCGACAGAAACATTTATAAAATGGTCGCACGATATAATCTATTTTAACAAGTAAAATTTAAGTATTTAAAAAATGAAATTTAAATAATATATTGAAAATAAAAAAAATTTAAATTTAAAATAAAAACATATTAGCATGGGCCGAAAAAGTCCAATGCTACGGACGATAAAGCGCCCATAAAGTGCAACGTCGGATTAAAAAGCGCCGTCCGCAGTCACTGGCCACACGGCAAGCGTCGACAGCTGTCGCGTGAGTGGGCGGCGCGGCGCGGCGCGGCCGGGCAGCGCGCCAAGGAAGAGGCGAGGGCGTTGCCGTGGAAGTGCGCGGGACCGGAACAGCACAATGCGCCACGTCCGATCGTTAGGGAAGAACATCCTCTTCGCATTCACGCTCTCCCCCCCGCCTCCCGCCGCCTTTCCTTCGCGTCCGCCGACGCCACCGCCACCGCCGCCGTCGTCCGTCCATACGTCCACTTCAGTAGCAACAGGATTTTAAAAGGGAAATTCTTTTCTCCTTTCGTTACTAGTCATGGGAGGCATTCAAAAGAATCTCCTTTGCTCGAACTCCAATAACTCGGATTCCTTGATAACTCGCCTTTTTGCTCTTCCTTATGTATTTTTCTTTAAGTACAATTGCGTCGTAATTAAAAACCGTAGCTTTCCAGAAAATGCGATTAAAGAAAAGAGCAGTTGCGCTTCTTTTCCTTCAGTGAAGAGAGAGAGAGAGAGTAATTTTCTCATCCACACAATTCGATTTCGTAATATCACATTTGACGCATATGTAGTCAAAAAGACAGAAGGTTGACACAAAAAGCTTTTAACATTTTTGAGATATGACGGGATTCAATTTAATGAGTGATATGTGAGGTTTGTGATTTACCATCTCGTTGTATTGAAATACTGAATAACTTTATTCTAACTTACCCCTCTTCGTATTTAAAATGTTGAGATTTTGCAGTTTAATCACTTCTAAGAATGAATCTAGAGAATGGGATGTGCGGTACAAGGGGCAGAGCGGGTATTGAAAATACTCGATAATTGCGTTACGTAATTTATGGACGGCCCCTAAGAAGTCTTCTTGATTAAGAAAAGGCGCTGCGAGGTTCACATGAAAACATAAAAGTATAGTGCTTAAAGAGGTGCGAAGTTACCTGGAATAGTTATTAATTGTGAGTGTGTGGGGGTGGGTATCGTGGTATCATACGGATGTAATCAAAACACTGACGAGAGTGGGTTGTAATAACAGTGAGTTTATTCATAAACTAGACCGTAGTCACAAATAACAAATTTCACTGCTTACAATTAACTAACTAAATAGATCCCACTACTAGGAGAGATTTTAATCGAACGGCTACCACACCGCTCTACATCTGAGACCTAATGCATGTGTCACTCGTCACGACAATGAATTGCCGGCCCCTTGCCAACGTGCGCCACTCGCACAAACTTACGCACAACCGCACGCCGACGCTGCTGAGAAGCAAGAGCAAGGAGGCCTTGTTCTCGTCCGTTATATAAGCCTTTCGCCGCCCCTATTGCCTCTGCGCAGAAATTCCCAATGCGTCATCTTCTGCGCCCTTTGTTTAACATCCTGCCATTTGCCGCAGGTAGTCACCGTCTGAGCGCGCCACGACGCTACAGTATCAATAACATATTCATTGCAATCGAATAATAAGATGCTTCCTCATGAGTGAGATCAGAAAATTTTGAGGGGGCGGGCACACTTAAAGAAAGCATTCAGTTGAATTTACGAATTTTCTCGTATTTGTTGCATCAACAAATATATAATATTACTTTCAATTTGTTTATTTTAATTTATGAACAAATGAAAATAAAACATAACCATATTTTTATTATTTTTTACTATTATTCCTTTTTCTGTTAGAAATAATTGGATGATGCCAACTGAATTTACAAAACCGAGTTAATTGTTAGTAGTATTAAAATAAGTTCAAAAAAATACATCATTTTGGAGCATTTTCGTAATTTCTTTTAATTTTTAAAATACCACTGCTAGTTTGCAAGAGAGGGGGAGGGGTTCTGGTGCTGCCCATATCGTATCTTCCATTGTAACTTGGATTCCAAGTAGCGTATAACACTACGGAGCAAAGTGCAGCAAAGTGCCAGTGAATTCTGGGAAGCTTACAAAATACCGACCGGAAGTAGTATGTAAAACGTTTCTCTACAATCTAAAAGAATAGTAACACACACCCAACTATTTCTTCAATACTCCCTTTGATAAATCTTCGTGAATTTAATTTCCCCTTTTTGTTCTTAATAGAACGATATTTTTCGAAGATGTTTTCATAAGTGAAAAATTGTGTTTATAATAATAATAATAATAATAATAATAACAATAATAATAATAGAAGAAGAAGAAATAAAATGTCCGCAATAGGTAGATTCGCCGTGCCTCAAGCCACAGCTGATAAGTGGATTGAAGCTTGTACCGAAAAAACAGAAAACTGCTTTCAGAGCATCATGATGCTGCTTATCGTGGAGCTGATGTACTTATCTTTATGAATCATGGAAAGGAGGAAGAGGACTCAAACAAATTGAAGTCTCCTAACTCAGTATAATAATCTGAAAGGGAAAGTCTGTACACAGACATCAAGATGACCTACTTATGAGGCTGGTCAGGAATATCTGAATAGGCATTGTAAGTACAAGAGGCATTATGAGGAAAACTGCAAGACAGAATATCATACACAATGCATTGTGCTGGATATGACACGTGAAACACAAAAAAAGATATGTCATGAGAGACAAACCGCTCCAAAGACAATATCTAAAACAATGGAGAAGATATCAATAAAGAACAACCATTTATGTGACTTCAAAGAGGAAGAATTAAACCACAATCGAAAGAAGTGATAATAGGTGCCTAATATCAGGCACTGAGAACACGACATTATGACAATGTGGGTCTCAAAATTTCCCAGGTTGATAAATGCCCTATTTGTCAGGATAATGTAGAACCCACCGATCATATCTCCTCAGTTTTCGAATTCTAGAAAAATCAGAGTAGCTGAAAAGGTAAGTTGGGATCTGCAGTTACCTCCACTGGCAGATCTGTTACACCATCGAAGTTCTAAACATGTGCTTTAAATGGTAAAACTCACCAAAACCTGTTGGATCTATGGACGTCTTTTGGATTGTCAGCAATATTGTATGGCCAACAAATCCATATTGATCGTAAGAAAGCAGCAAAAGAATATTGTCATCCGGAATTTGATGTTTGGGACAAAATCCGGAATTTGGAGCCAACTTGCAGATGATGTTGTGCCATGTAATCAGAAAGACGTAACTACGGAAGAAGAGAAACGTCTTAAATACAAAAGTTTGGAAATGGAGATCATCTGGGTATGGCGTTTGAAAACTTAAGGTCGTACCAATAGTTGTTAGAGCTCTCGGATTTCTTCCGCAAAATCTACGAAAGAACTTGTCAAAACTCCCTACAGTTAACAATCTATTTCATTTGAAAAATGTTGCCATTATAATATAATTATTATTTCCATATTAAATCTCGGCCACATTTGAACCAACCTCAATTTTTCCATCTTTTTTATTTGGTTTTGTGTTTCTATAACTTTTGAAGTAACGTTTGTACACAAAATGAACTTTTCCTTTTAGTGAGTAGGAGTCTTATCCACAGGAAGCACCTCCTGGTACCCGAACATCGCTTCACTTGATGGTTGACTTTTGTTTAGAAATTATGTAGTCAATTACTGGCTGCGGTTTTCTAGTGGGTTGCGTCCACGTAAATTTATGTACTTCTTTATGTGAAAAATAGCCATTCAATATTTTAAGATTTTGCAGTTCACATGTCTCTATAAGTCTCCATTGCATGATTCCATTGCATTTTTGTATAAATTGAGCATCAACATGGTTCAATCGGGAATTTCAACTCAGGTACTTAGATTTAGCAAGCTAAGAGTAGCAAGCATTATAACAAATTGTTCAACATGTATTTAGTTCATTGTTCAGCAAGTATTTAGCAAGCATTATAACAAATTGTTCAACACTTCAACGACACTTTAACAATAAATTTGCGTTGCAACATACAATTTCAAAACAATTTACATGACACTATTTAAAGATACAGTAAGATACGTTTTGCCATCAATCAATTTTCATGTCACCGGAGGCATTCGTCAGTCTCTGGATGAAGGCAAAATAACAACATTAACGCTTTTAGATTGTAGCAAGGCCTTCGATTCAGTAGAGCATGAAGTGCTTGTGGTAAAATGTAAAGGCCTCGGTTTTTCTGATTCTAACTTATCGTGGATTTCAAGTTATTTTAGTAATAGACAACATCTTGTAGTTGTTGAGAATACTTTCTCGTCTCCTAAGTCAGTTTTAGGCGGAGTGTTACAGGGTTACGTACTAGGATCCATGTTAATGATATTCTGTCTGTGTTGTCAATGTGCAGTCATAATGTGTATGCAGACGACTTACAGATCTATGTCAGCGGGAAACCTTCTGAAGTGGCCCCGTTAGGAGATTTTTTTCTTAATTTAACAACTGGTTTTATCCACTTTTTCGTTATCAGGGCCCGGCAATTAATTTTTTCCGCCGAAAATTGGCCCTTTTTTCGCGCAGCATTACATAACTTTCCCTATACTACGTATATCACTCCGTGTATATACGTACGTATACGGGAAATTAAAAATAGTTTCAAATTTTTTGTTCAAACTTTTCTATCTGATAGTGCTAATTGCACTCTTTAATATGGCGTAAATTTAATTTTGGGGTAGCTTTTTGTTTTTTCAAAAATTACAAAAATGTAATTTTTTTGAATGTTCTCTCATACGGTTAAAATGCACATTTCCAGCAATTTGTAAACACTATTGAATTTGTGAGTGTAAGTGCTTCAAATGAAGTTTTCCGAAAACCCAAAACTTTTCTGTAAAAAAGAGCTTCAAATTTCACATTTACAGTAGCGCTTAAACGCCATTTTCTTGAAACGCTCCAAATTTTTTTAACAAAAATTGCCATTTAGGGCAAGGTTTAATTGTTTTTTCTACTCTCAATATAATAGTTTTGTTCTACAATTGGAAAAAACGAAAACTTCAGAAAATGTCGAAAAAATGTAGGTTGGGCGGCGATAGATGGCAGCTGTCAAGAGTATTGGCAAGTTCGGATAGCTGGCTGAGACCAAACGAAACAGAAAACTAATACGGGAATGTCTGTGTCATTCTGTAGCACAACTAGTTTTTAACTTTGAAAATCTCCGACAGGCTTCTTGTAAAGTACTCCTTAAAATTAAAATACCAGTTTCAAATTCTAGGAGCCTTCACATCAGTGAAAACGATTGAGGAATATCAATTTTGAAGAAAATTGGCTCAATGGTTTAGGCGCTAGTTGACCACAGTCGGACAGACATACGGACGTTGCAGTGCTCAAGTAGCAAGCTGACGTCAATCGATTTTGCAGTATCAAGAAGCAACAAAACATGGATTTTGAATACACCACGAGATAAACGACTTTTTTCTAAATTTAGAAACAATTTACTTTCCCGTATACGTACGTATATACGGAGAAATATACGTAGTATAGGGAAAGTTATGTAATGCTGCGCGAAACTAGTGGTGCTACAGAATGGCACAGACTTTCCCGTAGGTTTTCTATTTCCTTGGGTCTGGGCTAGTTATTCGGAATAGCCACATACTCGTGCCAGCTGCCATCTATCGCCGCCAAAATTACATTTCTTTCGACATTTTCTGAAGTTTTTAGTTTCTTAATGATAGAACGGAAATATGAATTTTTGGAATATTAAAGAACACAAAAATCTCGTCTTTAATGGCAATTTTCTTTTAAAAATTTGTAGCAGTGAAGCTCATTTTCACAGAAAATTTTTGAGTTTTCAAAAAACTTTATTTGAAGGCATTTGAAGCACATTAACTCACAAATACAATAGTGTTTGCAAATTGCTGGTAATGTTAATACTAAAGATGTAAGAGATTTTTCAAAAAAACAATACATTGGTGTAATTTTTTGAAAAAACAAAAAAATACCCTAAAATGAACTTTATGTCATATTAAAGAGTGCACTATTCGTTCCAAAACTTCGAAGAAACAGTTTGGAACCATTTATGAGAAAATCGTGTTTGAATGTTTCTGAAAATGCGGAATTTCGAGGTAGTTTTCACAGAAAAACGTTGAGTTTTTGAGAAACTTTTCTTGACATTATTTAAAGCACATGTACTCATAAATATAATAATGTGAACAATTTTCTGCTAATGTAAATATTAACGACGTGAGAGACAAATCAAAAAAGTTACATTTTTGCAATTTTTGAAAAAAACAAAAAAATACATCAATATAAACTTTAGTCATATTAAAGAGTGCAATTAGCACTATCTGATCGAAAAGTTTGAAGAAATGTTTTTGCCTTTTATGAGAAATTGGCGTATGAGCTGTTTCTGAAAATGCGGAAATTCGAGCTAGTTTTCACAGAAAACAGTTGTGTTTTCGATAAACTTTACTTGACATTTAAAGCACTTGAACATGTAGATATAATAATGTAAACAAATCAGCACTAATGTAAATATTAACGCGGTGAGAGACTAGTCAAAAAAATTACATTTTTGCAATTTTTGAAAAAACAAAAGAATACGGCGCTTATGTCATCTCATAGGGTACATTTAGTACTAACCATACGAAAAGTTTAAAGAAAAAATCTGGAGCCAGTTTTTGAGAAAATGTAGTTTTTGAAATTTTCTAAAATTGCACATATTGCACGCAACAACGAACAAAGAACTCACTTTGGAGAACACATTTTATTTGAGGGAAGAATCTCTATCTTTAATTTTGTACTTGTGGGAAGACGCCGAAAGAAGTTCAAACTTTTGCAATTTTCGAAAATTCAGAGTTATCCGTGAAAACCGGACCTATGCCACCTTAATAAGTGTATTTTACTCTATTCTAACAAGAAATTTAAAGAAACAATTTGGAGCCATTTTTCAGAAAATTTTGAAAATGTCCGGGGGCTTCATGTAAAGTATCCCCAAATTTTATAGAATCTTTTTCAAAATCTCAAAGCTTCGACTAGAACCAGATCGACCGGAGAATATCCATTTTGGAAGGAATCGTACGTATGGTTTAGGCGCTAGCAGTGTTCACATACAGACGGACGGACGGAAGGACGGACAGACGGACGGACGGAAGGACGGACAGACGGAAGTTTTCCTTTCAATTGGTTTTTTTATATCAAGGACCCACAAAATAGGGTTTCTGGCTACACCACGTGTTAGGGGATTTTTTCTTAATTTAGCAACTGGTTTTATCCACTTTTTCGTTATCACGGCCCAGCAATGAAATTTTTTCCACCGAAAATTGTCCATTTTTTCGCGCAGCATTACATAACTTCCCTATACTACGTATATCACTCTGTGTATATGTACGTATACGTGAAAATAAAAATTTAAAGAAATAATTTGAAGCCATATTTTAGAAAATCTTGTTTTTATATTTTTTAAACTGCACATATGGTACGCAATATTGCGCGAAAAGTACTAAAATTTTGAAAAAAAATGTACATGACCTTAAAGAAAAAACTCACTGTGAAGAACAAATTTTATTTGAAGGAAAACTATCTGCAATTTTGTAGTTGGAGGAAGACGCCCAATAAAATTCAAACTTTCATAATTTTCGAAAATTCAGTGTTACCGTGAAAATCGGACCTATGCCACCTTAGTAAATGCAAATGCAGTGTTCTTGAATATGAAACAGTGCTGTCGGCATGACATCCTGTATACTTTATTGGTTACTTACGCAAGTTATGTTTTCTTACTGTGCTCAATTGTATACGACCACGTGGTGTTCCTGCATCATTCTGAAATGCGTTCAAACATGACATCTGTATGTGTCATAAATTACATCAGTTCATAAACTGATCGACGCTAATGTTGTTAAAACACAATCAAAACTGGCCGAGCCTCGTAATTGGGGGCGAAGTCAACATTCACAAGCCGTGCTACAGCTGCCGAAGCTACAGCTGATGGTGACGAATACAGCTCACTTTTCTACTGGAATGCCTGGCTGGTGTGATCATCAACTATGAGCATCCTGTCGTGTCAACCCAGTTGACAACTTCCAATCAATAACACGTATTTCTCGTAACCCGTATTTCTACCTTAGCGTGATAGCCTGTATTTCAATACATGTTCCCCGTTTTAATGTTTTGTATATGTGCCGTTTATTTTCAGGACAAAGATTCATTATCTGATATGTACATTGTGATTTCAAAGGTGTAACAAGTGTTCTCGACTTTGTATTACAAAAATACAATTTATTTTAGTTTCAGAGTGTATGACCATACGTAAGCTATTTCAGGTGTATTATTACTAACATAATGGGAGTAATGTAAACACAAAATAATTGTGAATTAAACTTGTTTTGCAAATGGATTGCTTTTATTCTGTGCCATTGGAGGGAAGGGGACGACTGCCCAGAAAACAAAGTTTTTAATTCCTTAGAGTCCATTAGCTGAGAGACATTCAACCCTTTCACCCATTTGTGATCCGTCTAGAACTGATCGAATTTTGTTTGTGAGATTTCCCTAAATGACCTCTTTGAAACCAACATTGGCATCACATTGTGTATTGGTGTCATGTCTATTGCCTATTCGCGAATTCCGTATCATTTCCCATAAGGTCCGACTTCTATCTAGGAATCTCGAGCAAAATTCTACTACGGAAATTACTATAATTCTGTATATTTTCAAGGGGTGGACAGCCTTCCCTAGAGCAGCTCATAGGTCACGAGTCTCTAAACACACCAACCACCTTACATCTGACAGCGCCATCGTTATTGCCACTGACAAGCATGCACGACAACCAACTTCCACAAGGGCGTAATGCTTGGAGTCGTTGCTCTTTGTGTGTGATGCTCTGTGAGGGCGTGCGTTTTTTCCCAACGTGTTCCATGAGAAACAGAACCACAGTTAACACAAAAGAAAATGAAAGTGGTGAATGAGATAAGTTGTTTCATTTTTATAGGGACACGTGCTTCCTTCTTTTGGAAACCAACACGGCCTTTTAGATGGCATTTAGGCTTCTAATTTACAATAATTACAAGCACTGTAATCTTGCCTGGAGAGCAAGCTTTACTTTTAACAACCATTGCGACAAATCTGATAGAAAATTATATTTCTACTAGTAAATATTAATCTGTGAACGGACGTTTACATTTTGACTCAAAAGTGGTTAACTTCACATCAGTATTTAGCATCACTATATGCTCGAATTTGTGTTAATGAATTTATTACAAAAAATTGCCGTATATACTAAGATGTAGCTACCTTTACTAAGAATTATCTACGTACAGAATAACTAATATTCAATCTAAAATAGAAGTTGTTGCTACTAAAATTCTTTCTCCCACCATTCTTTGCGTATGCAATACTAGATGGTACCCGGCGCGTTGCTTCCGTAGAAGAAATAATTGAGGAAATATTTATCTCCCCTTCTATCTTTCTTTCCCCACTCTTTTTTTCTCCTGTCTCTCTTCCCCTTCTGTCTTTCCCCCTCCCTCATTTCCCTACTCTATGTCTCTCTTCTTCCATCTCTCTCTTTTGACCCTTGTCTCTTTTCCCTCTCTGTGTCTCTCCCTTTATGTCTAATCTTCCCTTCTGTGTCTCTTCTTCTCTCTGTGTATCTTTCCCACCACTCTCTGACTCTCTTTTTCCCTCTCTTTCTTTTCCCGTTCTCTGTTTCCCTCTCTTTCTCTATTTTCCCTTTCGCTCTGTTTGTCCTCACGGTCTACTTTTCCCACTCGTTCTATTTTCCCTCTCGCTCTATTTTCCCCTTCCTCTCTATTTTCCCTCCCTCTCTATTTCCCTTGTCTCTCCATTTTCGCTCCCTTTCTCTCCATTTTCCCTCCCCATGTTCCCTCTCGCTCCATGTTTCCTCTCCATTTTCCCTCTCTGTCTCCATTTTACCTCTCGCTCTATTTGCCCTCTCTAGTTTCCCCTTCCTCTTTATTTTTTCTCTATTGTCCCTTTCTCTATTATCCCATTTTCCCTCTCTCTACTTCCCCCTCTTTCTCCATTTTCCCCTTCCTCTCCATTTTTTCCTTTCTCTGCATTTTTCCTCTCACCATTTCCCTCTCTCAATTTTCCCTCCATCTCCCCATCTCTCTATTTTCCCCCTCTCTCTCTTTGTCGAGGGAGGTCTTTTCTCTTTTTCCCTTTCCTCTCATCAACTTGCGCCTACTGTTGCTCCTGTTATCCTCGACCTCGCCCCACGGCACACGTACGGCAACGCCCAGCAACAATGAAGCTCACGTGAATTGGGAATTTATTTAACTGAAGCGCCATCTAGTGGAGTTACTATGCCTATGTTCTTCCCGAATGTGCAAGCAATAAGTTGACAAAGTTTTATCGCAATCGGATGCACGGTACGGCAACGCATTAAGCACGAACCAACAAACATTTATTTTTGTATATTTGATTAATTTTCTCTATAGTTTTTTTGTGAATTTTATTCGATATTTTAATAGTTATTCTGCTATTCGGGCCGAAGATGAATTCAACAAATCGGAGATAATTAAAATTGATCCTGTCGTTCTTGTGTTATAAATGGTTTAATTAATCCCACTTTGTTTTATTTACTTAGATTCTGCACGTCTTTGAGCAGTTGGGGTAATATTGAGGAGCGCCGAAGCAGCAAAAATGTAATAGAATGTTCAAAAAGATAATCTCATCCTGTAGATTACGATGTGAAAAACATTTATATGATACAGATTCAAACTGTGTAGCGGGCTGCGTTTGCATGAATATCTAGTTTTTTATTCTTCAGCCCCATTGTGGGAGATTGAGATTGTAAGAGAGAGCAGCAGACTTTTCTTGTATTTCGGGATTTGCCAGTTCTCTTTCCCCCAACACCTTCGATAGTCCAATTTATTCAAAGGGTTTTGAAGGACCAGCTTTGGACAGGTTGCATCTGTTTGTGAGATTACTGCTGCTGTTGTACTTCAAGGAAAGTAAATTTACAAGTGACACAAAAACACATATATTGAATTCAAAGATAGCAGGTAACTAAGAGATACAGTATTTGAATTCACATTTGTACAGTTACACATTTATGCATTTCCTTCAAACTCATTCCAAGGTACATACATAGACAACATTTTAAACCAGTGTTGCTGAATTCCGCTCGCGTCAGGCGACACAAGGCAGAGAGGCTCGTAATGAAGAGATTGTTACAGCTTGCAGTTACTAAAACGCTGCACTTTAAACTGAACACATGGCACGTGTCGAAGACAACATTCCGCGAGCATTGCTAATATACCAGACTGAACTCCGACTGCGTCGGGTGACGCAGAGAGAGAAGCTCGCAGCCAAAGAGCGAGTGTCATTGGAATGCGAGCCTTATGATTTAAAAATGGAAACATTCGAGTTTCACAAATTTAGTAAATATTTTACATGTGATTTTGAATTTGGTAATTTTGAATGTGGTGAATTTATTTAAACGAATGATATTTGATTTGAAACTGTGAGTTTATGCATGACAGAGATTATGATTTCTCGGAAGCGATGCAGCTCTTTAATTGTTGTCTTACTACTTGTGACAGAATGAAGCCAATGAATATGTACTGCTCAATTATTTTATACACGGACGTGCCTTTAAAATTTTGAGGAGTCGTATTCGCTCCGCTGTCCCACCAGAAAGATTGTGGTTAATATATTATTTATTAAATTGTATAGTACAGGTATGTGGTGTGCTTCCGACACCCATGTAGAGCTATGTTTTCGACATTTTATTTGTTGTGTTATTCGGGATAGAGATGAATCCAACAAAATAGAGATAATTAAAATTGGTCCAGTAGTTCTTGAGTTATAAGTGGTGTAACTAACACAACTTTATATATATATATATATATATATATATATATATATAAATCACATCATTAATTGTTTATATATATAAACAATTAATGACGTGCCGGATTCGAATATGCAATTAATTTATTAAAAACTAATGAAATGTTTATCAAATGCAAAATATATCTCTCTATTATTGAAACGTTGGGCTTCTATTGTGGGCTTCTATTGTGCAAGGGGTACAATTCGGCTTACCTCATCGTTCGACCACAATCTGCCTCCTGTAGCGCTTCAATACGGCCACTCGCTTCAATACGGAAAACGACAAAACCTGAAAGTGTTTAAGGCTAAATGTACCGAAAAAAACTTGTAGGAAAAATCAATAGATCGCAGCACCATCAGCAGGAATTTACTTTACCGATAACGTCTGAACAAATGGTCCGATTTTCGATCTGTAAACGGCATTTGACTACTGTTTATAATAGAATTTACGCTACGAAGCCCTTTTCCCAAAAAACTAGCAGAAACTCGATTTTTAAAATTTTTCTCGTACTTCCGGGAACAATTTCAAAAATGTGGGCTTATAGCGCGATGGCGACACGCTTCCAGAATCCAACGCCGTGTCAAACATGCAAATCGGATAAATAGGAGCGACGGTAAGTGAAATTTCGAAAAACACCTCACCCCACTCCCCCTTCCCCTTCCACGCCGCCGGGACATTGTTGGCCGGCGGCGCGGTCAAGCCGGCACGGGCGAGCCGGGCGGCGGCCGCCGCGGCGCGGCGACGGGCAAGAAGGCTGAACTTTCGGGGGCAGCAAGCCAGACACCCCGTCACTTCGTTGATGCTTCCGTCACTTCGCATCTCAAGATATTTTTTCCCCACATATGAAACTAGTGATGCTGTAATAGGGGTAAACGGTCTCGTATCATCTTTAATAGTAGTATAAAACTATTACCTTATTCATATATTCCATCTTCCTTCGAATACCATCATAAGAATGTCTGAGGTATCACTCAAAACACCGATCCCGCTTTGGTGCTGATTTCAAAAAGAAAAAATCGAACTAATTGCGTAAATATCACCCATATTCCATCTCCTCACATCGTATTTTAGATATATTGTACTTCTAAGATCTTCCATTACCATTTCACTACCGGAAAAAACAAGCGGAGATAACGCAAGAGCTCTTTTATCCTACGATTCGATTTATCATTTCAAAACGGCGTTTGTCACCTTGATAGAATTCACCTGGTTAATCCTTTTCCCAGTAAAATAGCCGAATCGAATTTTTAAAACGTTTTCGTACTTTAGGACAAATTGCACATACTTTCTCATAGTAATCTAATATCTTTGGTCTGGGCCAGTTTTACCATCTTTCCCCATCTTCTGACATCTTGCTGACATCTATCGCCGTCCAAAATACGTTTTTTGAACTTTTCTCATTTTTCAGCTTCTTAATGGTAGATACGAAATGTTACTTTTAGGATATTAAAGAAGAGTAAAACTTCGTCCTATATAGGAATTTTCATTGATAAATTTGGAGCTGCTCTTAAGAAAATGGCGTTTAAGCGTTACTGTAAATGCGAAAATGGAAGCTTCGGAATTTTCACAAGAATCTTTCGAGTTTTCGAACAACTTCATTTGGTGACATTTAAAGCACTTCTACTCACAAATGTAATAATGTATAAAATTTCTGGAAAAGTGAATATTAATGGCGTGAGAGACACTTAAAAATACATTTATTTATTTTTTGAAAAATCAAAAAAATACAGCCAAATTAATTTTATGTTAACTTAAAGAATGCAAATAGCATTCGTACGAAAAGTTTGAAGAAGCAATTTGAGAAAATGGCGTTTGAACATTTGTGCAAATTCGGAAGTTTCAGTTCATTTTCACAGAAAACATCTGAGTTGTCGAGGAACTTTTAAGACATAATGTAAAGCACATGTACTCGTAAATGTAATAGTAGGGAGTTTTTGCACCCTCGAACGTTACGTACTATCGATCTTCTGCTCATTCGCAGTGCAAGTTTCGCATCACTTTGGTGCATCTGCGCATGCGCAAAAGATCGATAGTACTTAACGTTCGAGGTGGCAAAAGTTCCCTAATATGAACAAATCGCCGTTAAAGAAAATATTTACTAAATGAAAGGCTAGTCAAAGAATTACATTTTTGTAAGTTTTGAAAAAACAAAGGAATAGAGCAATATGGCGTTTATGTCATCTCAGAGTACATTAGGTACTATCCTTTCCAAAAGTTTCAGGAAAAAAGTTGAAGTCGATTTTGAGAAAATCTTGTTCTTGTAATTTTTAAAAATTGCACAAATTGCCCTCAATATTGCGCGAAAACTACTAAAAATTTCAAAAAAATGTGCATGACCTTATTGAAAGAACTAAGTATGGAGAACAAATATAATTTTAAGGGAAAATCTCTATCTTCAATTTTGTAGTTGTAGGAAGACGCCGAAAAAAAATTCGAACTTTTGCAATTTTCCCAAAATCAGTCAGCAATGAAAATAAGAGCTATGCCACCTTGAGTGTATTTTACTTTATTCTTACAATTAATTTAAGGAAAGTATTTGGAGTAATTTTTTATTGATTGTTAGTGATTTTGGGCGCGTCAACTGCTTTGGTCATTAGTCCCGTAAGTGCAATGCATGTTTATTTCATCGTGAGGTGGAAGAGATGTTGCCCGCTATGCCGATGGCGAGATCCGGCGCTGACCTTCCGTCCACTAGCGGGGCTTCCCAACCAGGTATCTGCCACCAGCGGGGCACCACCCCAGCCGGGACAAGCTCTAAATCACCGACCGATTTACCTGTCGGCTTGCCGGGTTCTTTCTTAACAAGATATCTCCCACCAGCAGTGCACGGCCCACAGCCGGGACAAGTTCCAAGCCTCCCACTGGTCTCCCAGCATATATGGTAGTGTTGTGCAAGTTAGTGTGTGTGTGTGTGAAGATAGGACAAGGAAGAGGAAGGAAATATCGCGCGAGGTCCTTTTGTTAGGGTATTGCTCTGGCATTCGTTTGATGTTGATCGGAGAAACTACGGAAAACTTCCAATCAGAGCAGCCGGTCGCTAGAATTTTCCTCCAGACATCGGTTGAATTCTACATCTAACTGACAAGCTAGTGTTGAAAAATCCTGCCACCGTCGGGACTCGAACCTAGCACCTCTCGGTCAGAGGCATTGCAGTGACATCAGTTGATGCACTGAGCCACCTATCCTGGTTGACATTTTTGAGAAAATGTTGAAAATGTCCCTGGGGCTTAATAAAAAGTATCTCCAAAAATTAATGAATGTTTTTAAAAATCGCAGAACTTCGACTCAGACCAGATCGACAGGGGTTTATTCAGTTGAGCAAAAATTCTACACATAGTTTAGGCACTAGTGGTGTTCACATACGCCCAGACAGGCAGACACAGACAGATGGACGGACGAACGGACGTTAAAAAGACAAAACACACATACACCCTTTCGGTATCACTCAGGGGACCCCAAAACGAGTACTTCCGTTAATATCTCGAAATAGATTTTCCGCAGCATTACATAACTTTGAGTAACTAACACGAGAAAGTAACTGGTGGTGCTACAGAATGGCACAGACTTTCCCGTATTAGTTTTCAATTTCCTATAGTCTCAGCCAGCTATTCGGACTTTGTCGTAGTAAAATTTACTATTTTGTTGGCATGGGCTAGATTTATGGCCTTGCCCCATCTTGCCACCTGCCATTTAATGCACCCAACTTATTTTTTAGGTTTTCTCAATTATTCGGTTTCCTAATGGTAGATTCAAAATATTGCTTTTAGAGAAGACTGAAACCTTGTCCTTTACGACAATTTTCATTCATAAACTTGATACCGTTTTTAAGAAAAGGGTGTTTAAGCGTCTGTGGCAATGTGAAATATGAAGCCCTTTTTCACAGGAATCTTGAGAGTTTTTTTTTAAATTTATTTTAAGCTCTTCCATTCACAAATGCAATAATGTTTACAAATCGCTGCAAATGTGCATACAAGGCATGCGAAATATTTAAAAAATACATTTGTGTAAATTTTGCAGAAAAAACAACAAAATAATACAACAAAACTTTTTTGTTTCCTTAGACAGTGCATTTCGCACTATACGTACAAAAACTTTGAACAAAAAATTTGGAACCTTTTCAGAAAAAATTGGCGTTTTGAGCGTTTCTGAAAATGCGAAATTTCGAGTTCATTTCCAAAAAAAATTTTTAGTTTTCGAAAAACTTTAAATGATATAATTTAAAGTACGTGTGCTCATAAATCTAATAATGTGAACAAATCGCCGATAATGTAAATATAAACGACGTGACAGGCTATTCAAAAAGTTTCATTTGTGTTATTTTCGCAAAAACAAAAGAATAGAGCAAAATAGCGTTTATGTCATCTCTTAAAGTACATTTCGCAATATCCCTACCAATAGTTTAAAGGGAAAAAATGGAGCCGATTTTGAAAAAATCTTGCTTTGTTATCTTTTAAAGTTGCATATATTGCACACAAGATTGCGCCATAACTACAAAAATTGTTTTAAAAAAATTCATGATCTTAATGAAAGAACTAATTATGTACAACAAATTTCTTAGAAAGGAAAAGTCTCTATCGTCAATATTGTAGTTGTAGGAAACGCCGAAAAAATTCAATCTTTTGCAATTTTCGAAAATTCAGTTATCAGTGAAATCGGACCTAAGCCATGTGTATTTAATTCAATTTTTACGAGAAATATAAAGAAAAAATTTGGAGCCATATTTGAGCAAATTTTTAAAATATCCGGGGGGGGGGGGTCGTGTAATGTATCTCCAAAAAGTAATGCACGTTTTTGAAAATTGCAGAGCTTCGAATGACAGTAGATCGACAGCTGTTTTTGTTGTTGTTTTTTCCAGTTTGGAAAAATTTGTACGCAGTGTAAACGCTAGTGTTGTTCACATACACCAGAGACACTGATGGACGTTTTTCCGTCAATCAATTTTTCGGTATTAAGGACCCACAAAACATGGATTCTGGCTACACCACGAGTTACAGGAAGTAATTTACTATACAACAACACGATTTATCCACATTTTCATTATCAGGACTCGGCTTTGAGAGTTTTCCTGCGCACGATATAACTTTCTCTTCGTATGAAGATTGAGAAGAGAGATAAAGTAAAATAAATGTTCACAATTTGAAATTCCATTAATAAAATATTAATTATATCGAATTTAAAAGTAACTACTTTTTCTGCCTACTGTTTTTTTTATTTCTTTCTATCAGCAATGAAAACAAAGAGATGCACGTAGAAAACGCAGACACGAACAGAGAATCTTCGAAGCACTCTGTTCGAAATCTTTACGTGCAGCACATAGGAATGTCAGCAATTCTGAATTAGTATTAGACAAAATATGCTCATTGCAAAAATATAAACACATTTAAATAAAAACTATTTTTCAAAATTAAAAATTTGGTAATTTGTGAAAAAACCTTAATAATTAGCAAATAATAAATATACTGTTAAGCAGATATTAAATGATCAGCAAAATATGTAAAATACGTAATACAGTACAAAATTTGTAACGAAAAATTTAAATATTTTGTTAGGATTGCAACAGTTCGCCTAAATTACAAAATGAGAACAGTAGACAAAACATATGTAATTACATTAGACCCGGACTTTAGCCATGAGATCGACAAGCCAGTACCGCGAAACAGAATTTTGACGTTACTGAAGATCATTTTTTTACATGACTAGAGAAGTCTATTTATCCGATTTCAGTGTATGATATGGCGTTAGATTCAGGGTGCATCTCGCCAGCGCGCTATTTTACCACTTTTTCAAATATGTCCGCAAGTATAAAAACATTTTAAAAATTCGATTCGGCTATTTTACTGGGAAAAGGATTAACCAGGTGAATTCTATCAAGGTGACAAACGCCGTTTTGAAATGATAAATCGAATCGTAGGATAAAAGAGCTCTTGCGTTATCTCCGCTTGTTTTTTTCCGGTAGTGAAATGGTAATGGAAGATCTTAGAAGTACAATATATCTAAAATACGATGTGAGGAGATGGAATATGGGTGATATTTACGCAATTAGTTCGATTTTTTCTTTTTGAAATCAGCACCAAAGCGGGATCGGTGTTTTGAGTGATACCTCAGACATTCTTATGATGGTATTCGAAGGAAGATGGAATATATGAATAAGGTAATAGTTTTATACTACTATTAAAGATGATACGAGACCGTTTACCCCTATTACAGCATCACTAGTTTCATATGTGGGGAAAAAATATCTTGAGAAGCGAAGTGACGGAAGCATCAACGAAGTGACGGGGTGTCTGGCTTGCTGCCCCCGAAAGTTCAGCCTTCTTGCCCGTCGCCGCGCCGCGGCGGCCGCCGCCCGGCTCGCCCGTGCCGGCTTGACCGCGCCGCCGGCCAACAATGTCCCGGCGGCGTGGAAGGGGAAGGGGGAGTGGGGTGAGGTGTTTTTCGAAATTTCACTTACCGTCGCTCCTATTTATCCGATTTGCATGTTTGACACGGCGTTGGATTCTGGAAGCGTGTCGCCATCGCGCTATAAGCCCACATTTTTTAAATTGTTCCCGGAAGTACGAGAAAAAAATTTAAAAATCGAGTTTCTGCTAGTTTTTTTGGAAAAAGGGCTTCGTAGCGTAAATTCTATTATAAACAGGAGTCAAATGCCGTTTACAGATCGAAAATCGGACCATTTGTTCAGACATAATCGGTAAAGTAAAATTCACTAAACTTGGTGCTGCCACGTGGTGGCGACAAATTGAACTAGTGTCGGTACATTTAGCCTTAATGATGTGGCAGATTGCACAATAATAACAAAGTTTGTTGTTTTTTTGTACTTTCTTTCGCACTAAAACAGTATGAATTTATTATAATTGAAGACTTCATTTAAATCGAAACAACATCCTTTGCACATTATTAGCTTTGGTCATGACCATGAGAAATAAAATAATTGTTCGTACGAACGTTAACCTGAGCTCTCTTCTCGTTGTATAGTTGGATGCTTCGCTCGGACGCCGCGTATCTCCACACCATTACCTTCGACCAGTCTTGATGCCTTCTATCTTGTATCTTCCGGCACGCCACGAAGTTACTCCCATTCACATAATGTACTAGCCTCCCATATCACCATCAGCCCTTGTTCGGCAAAATAATTTCAAGTTCATCTAGCTTGGTGCTTCACCTTCATCACTGGTGAAAACTAATTACAGTTGGCAATTCTTAAAAGTTCCTCCCTATCAGTAAGAAAATATTCCAAGTCAATGCACGGCTTCACCAAAATGTTTCAATGTTCCACTTTCACTCGCGGAAGAAAAAAGTTAAAGTCCCGAACTGTATCTCTGGAATTTTTATAAGTCTCTACTTTCGATCGCAAAAAAATAAACGGTTGAACCAGGGTTTAAGGTCCGATTAAATTAAGAAGGTGATTGACAGTTCTGTGTGACGTCAGGACGCCTCTCCCGTTTCCATGGCAGCTGCCAACCAGAGAGACAAAGCGTGACGTGTCAGGTCGCTCAGTTGCCACTGCCGAACACGGGGAACATTTGAGCATCGCAAAGCGACTTCCCTGCCGCCGCGCCGCCTGCGTTTCTGCCTGTGCTGCGCGCGCAATGTGTACTGTGTTGTGATGAGTTGCGTTGAGGTTAGGCTTTTGTCGTATTTTTACACTTTTATACGTATGTTTTGAAGTGTTTGTTTTCGTGTCCCGGTAACACGTGCTCAGTGGTTTGCGACCTGGCAACGTCGCTCCCCTCCACTCACAAATGTCAATCACCTTCTTAATTTAATCGGACCTTAGGGTGGCGCGGTTCCTTTGGTTCCTTTAGTGAATCACTTACTCTCGTGAATCGTCCGCCACGGTTCACTTACTGTTCACTTCAGAAGTGGCGATAAATTAAAGTGAATTATCTCCGGGTTGATTAGCTTTGATGGGTCAAAGCATAAATATACAAGAAATGACCAATTTCATGTTTTACGAAAAATTTTCTTCTTCATCACGACACTTTTAAAACAACTTCACTTCACATTGAAAATTACACTTCACTACACTTGTTTTTGTTGAATTAAACTTGTTTCTAAGCTGATTTCACTGCTGTTTGAACTCGAATATTAGTATAGAAATGTTTTTAGATTTTAAAAAGCCTTCTAGTAATGTCACTTTCAGTTGTTCCCATAACAACAAAATTATTTACTGGTACTATTGAATGCGATTAGTAACTCTTCGCACTACAAATTATTTTGCTCGTGGAATTGTGTGTTTTATAGCATTTCAAGGCCTCTTTGAATAGATTTTGTACGTCTACCGTGATGGAAGGAGTGAACGCAGGATTGTTTTATGAATTGCGCCGAGCGGGAAGTTTAAATGCTATTCAGTGGTGTCAGAAAGTGGGATTGCATGCGTCTCGACGTGTGTCACGTATGTACAAGTTATTTTTTATTATTAATTTTTTAAGCTTCAGTTCGTAAAAAGTAGGGTTTTTTTCCAGAAACAAGCTTGACGTTTTTTCGTGTTATGAGGGTGTAATTCGTGCCGAGACACTACACTAATTTTCAGTATTACTATGGTAGTGGTAATACTATTAAAATTGTATAATTTCAACGACTGTGTGAGTGGATTTTTTCTTTTAAAATTCCATTTTCTTTAACATATTAAGTAGAATTTGGTTAAAAAACAGACGAGTTGGTTTATTCGTATTAAAATGGGGGGTTTGGGGGGCAATAGCCCCCGAATAACAAAAGTTTAAGTAGCATGAGTTTGTGAAATAGAATTTATTTTAAATGTGAATTTATTTTTACAGCAATTGTGATGTTAAAAAATCTTTTTCAACGTTAATTTTTTTTGTTTAAATTTATGAGTTCCTCTTTATATTAATTTTTTTTCATCGTTCAATCATCGTTCATTTCATCATTCAAAAGTGAATTATTAGTATTTACTTCCTATTGGTTTTTATAAATTTTAGTTTGTATTCTTTTTAAAAGTATGTTTTTCTGTTATAGAAATTACGCTGTTTCAACAAATTTTTCTTCGCTTTTATTCAATTTCCTTCGTTATTTATTTTTTATTCTATTTACTAGTGAGTTATTAATATTATTTGATATTGGTTTTATTTATATTGTATTATTTTTAAAAACACTTTTTTGTTTCAGGTTCTTAAAATTCTACGTTTATATATTTATTATTATTATTATTATTATTGTTGTTGTTTTTATATTTTTGTTTCATAACTTAAAATAATTGTATAAAAATTCCAACAAATACGTGAGTTATACTTTTCCCATTTATATTCTGTGGCTTATAGAGCAATGTAATAAGTAGCATTTGCTTAACTAAATAGACGAGTGGCATAAGTAACACAAAATGAGTGGCTTAAGTAGTAAAGAATGTTCAAGTAGCACGCGCTTCTTAAATAGAATGGGTTTTCAAAGACATTTTTTACGTTACCATGTTCAACGCGAATAGTAAACAAGGATTCGGTTCACTGAGTCGATTCCTCCCTAGTGAACCGGATCAGTGAACGAAAGGAACCGCGCCACCCTAAACCCTGGTTGAACCAAATAAACCAAGTCTGAACTCGGACACGCACCCCCTAATTCACAAATGACCCTCTCGCTATGAGCTCTGAGCTGCAACTAACTAATTTTTTCGTTCTTCAATCCAGGAAAACTCGTGTTCATTGTTACACAAAATTCTGTTTTACATTCCCTACCAACGGATTCTTATTAGGTATTCACTCCTCTAACCAAGGTACACTCTTGGGCGAAATTTCCACTCTTACACACGCATCTTTCGACTGATTCTACATTACATCCACGGGCTCATGAAATTGTTTACCTCTGTTACTACGGTGCCCGTTTACCAAATATCGTGACATGTTAAACATCGGTGTCTTCCCTAGCAACCTGTTACTACGGTGCCTAATTCTAATTTAAGTTAGCATTAAAGCCTTAAATTCTTCAATTTCGAATGCCCTCCCGCATTTGGTATATCACAAATATATATATATATATATATATATATATATATATATATATATATATATATATATAGAGAGAGAGAGAGAGAGAGAGAGAGAGAGAGAGAAGATATACTCTAAATAAATATTCCTTTGAAAGCAATGAAATATGTGATATTAGTAAACAGTTGCCGAAACCTTTTATATTATTGGGGATCTAATACAACTGACTCACGAGGATTGAAAATTGAATGTGTTGTAGAAGGCAATGAAATGATAATTCTTAATTCAGGGCAGCCGACTCACATCAATATCAATAATAAGCAGGTCACTGCTATTGACCTCGCTCTATCCTCTTCCCGATTCGCTCAAAATCGTAACTGGTATGCATCCGAATACTCTGATGATAGTGATCACTTTCGTATATTCATCAACATTCTCAGTCCCAAAAGCAATAATTTAGTACCTCCGCCCGCTCCCCCAAAGGGGAACTTCAGTACTGCCGACTGAACAAATATCAAAATCAGAGTGATGTTTACCTTGGGCTAATCCTTTCAATGATGTTGGGAATATGGATATTACTATTAAATCTTTCTCAGATATCATCAAAGCAGCAAACGACCCAACTTTTCCGCTCCTGTATAATATAATTTTAATAATTTGCATCTACAATCATGATTGCGACATATAAAACATTGTTTCCCTAAACACTATTGTAGTGATTCTGATTTTGGGAGGAGGGTGACATTGACCCCTATTTCTTTTTAGGTCTCTTATGTCTTTCTGAAGGGAATTTCCTCAAAGGAAAGAAAAGGTAGGCCCAGAATCCTCTCCTCGACCTTGACTCCACTCTTACCAGAAGAGCTCTGACGACGTTCGCATTATGCGCTGCAACGCCCTCCCGGGAGAGGGTCAATTACTCCCTTTCTTCGACCCGGATGTGGCAGCCATCGAGAGGTCCTTTAGGGCCGATGGCAGCGGTGGCGGACGTGGGGCCCAGCACGTCGGCTTACGAAGCGTTGGACGCAAGAGCGCGGGAGGGGGAGGGGGGCAGGTGGAGCGGCGGCGGAGGTGGAGGTGCCCGGAACGGATCTAGAGAGGACGCAGAGCGAGAGGTTGAGAAGGCGAAGAGAGAGGCAGAGGCGAAGACGGTGGAGATGCAGGCGGGATGATAGCAGTTGACAGGAGCGGATCCAGCCGATCATTTTGGGGCGACCGTAATATATTTTTGTTAAATAATAAACATAGTTGTCAACATTATACAATTATATATTTTACACACAATTTGTATTACTTTTTTATATTATGTTTGGAGTCTATAGATGATATTTTTATATGATTATATATATGATTATTTTTTTAATTACTACTTACTCATTCTAACAAATATTTAAATCAATTTTGCCAAGGTAACTAATTAATAAACTCAGTGATTTCCGCAGAAATATTGTGGAACTCCATTAGAGAATATAAAAGAGATAAGAAGTAATTTTCCACGAAACAAATTTATTGATGAGCTATTCGTCAATTACAGACATGGTTCCAAGTATTTCCACTTCATCATCAGTATATCTACAGAACTGTGTATCTACAGTATTGTATTTTTCCAGTTGTCCTTTACATTTCTGTAGATACACTGATGATGAAGTGGAAATACTTCCAAATATGTATGTAACTGACGAATAGTTCGTCAATAAATTTGTTTTGTGAAAGATTACTTCTTTTCTCTTTTATATTCTATAACTAATTTATTTTTATTTTTCCTGCACTTTCCCCATTTTATTTTTTTCTCTATGTCTTGTATTTGAGTGGGGGGCATGGCCCCCACAGCCGCACCCCTAGATCCCCTAGTGGTTAGTAGAAGAGGTAGAGTTGGAGGCGGAGGAGGATGTGGATGCGAAAGCGGAGGAGGAAGTGCGATCGGAGCTAGAAGGGAAGCGGAGAAAGAGGTGGGATTGGTTGTGGTGGCAGAGGGGAAGACGGAAGAGACGTTGCGAAGGAGAAGGCGGACATGGGGGCAAGTTGAATATGAAGGCACAAGCGGAGGCGAAGTGGTAAGCGGATGTGGAGGCGAACACGGAAACAGAAGTTAAGGCGGAGATGGAGACGGAGTTGGAGGTAGAAGTGGGAACGGTGACGGACTCAGTGGCAACGGTGAAGGCGGAAAAGAATGCGAGGGTGGATGCGGAGGAGGGTGTGGAGGGGAAGATGATGGATGCTAAGGTGGTGGCGGTGAACAAAATGACCACAGATGTAGTGGTAGAGGTGGATGTGGGGGCAAACGCAGAGTAGGAGGCGAATGCAGAAGCAAAGAGGAAAACCGAGGTGGAAACGAAGGCGAAGGCGAAGGCGAAGACGAAGACGACAGCGGAAACGTGTGCAAAGACGGAAGAGGTGAAGGCAGAATCTGTGGCGAAGGCAACGACGAGGCGGACGCGAATGCGGAGTCAAAGGCAAAGATAGTGAGGAAGGATGAGGTGGAAGTGGAAGGGAAGGTAAAGGTAGAGGGCGCAGGTGGGCGTGGGTAATGGCAGTTGAGGGGGAAGGGGAGGAGGGCGCCCGCGCGCCCTCTACCCGCGACGTCCGCATTCAGAGGTGGCGCGCAGCTGCGCCCAGCCCAGTGCGCCGCGCCGGAAGGAGTGTCTCCGGGCGTAGTATTTGAAGAGGCCGCTGTAGGGCGCTGGGCGCGCCGAGGAACTGTCAGTCAGTGTTCCAAACCGCGTATCTTGGTGGGCTTTATACAGAAAGATTTTTATTTTGTTGTATACGTACGTATAAACTGAGTAATCTACGCAATGCAAAGAAAGTTATGAAATGCTGCGGAAAATTACAACGGAAATACGTTTCGGGCTCCCTAGTACACAAGAAGTAGTTTTTTTTTTGTTTTTTGTTGTTTTTTTGTTGTTTATTTAAAACGTTCGTTTGTAAACAACACCAGAGCCTAAACTATTCACAGAATTTTTTTTACCGAAAATGAATATCCCCCTGGATCTGGTTCAAAACAACGCCCTACTCAAATTTTGAGGGTAGCCCGTACGACATTTTCAAAATTTTCTCACAAAAGGCTCCAATTTTTTAAAATTTCTTAATTTCTTGCAATAACAGGGAGAAATACGCTTATAAAAATGGCTTAGGCCCAGTCTTCATTGTTACTCTGAAATATCGAAAAAAAAAATAATTTTTCTTTAAATAAAATTGGTTCTCCACAAAATATTTTCTCAAAAACAGCTCGAAAGTTTTTCTATAAACTTTTTCTTTGAATACTGGTGAATGCACTGAATAACATGTCATAACCGTGATTTTAATGTATATATTTGATTTTCACAAAGTTACACAATTGTAATTTCTTTAATAATTCGCAAGTAAATATTTACAATACACTTAACACTTTATTGCATTTGTGAGTACAAGGGCTCTATATGATTTATTAAAAAGTTTATCAAAAATTCAAATGTTTTCCGTGAAAATGAGATCAAAATATCGGTTTTTCAGAAACGCTCAAACGGCCAGCTGCTCTCTATCGCCGCCCAAATTACATTTTCTCGACATTTTCTTAATTATTTTATTTCCTAATGATAAACTGGAAAAAATAATTTTGGAATATGAACGAAAAGTAAAACTTTGTCCTTAATGACTATTTTCTTCGAATAGTTTTGAGCCATTTTTAAGAAAATGGCGTTTAAGCACTACTAGAAATACGACATTTCAAGCTCTTTTTCACAGACCATTTTTGAGTTTTCGAAAAACTTCATTTGAAGCACATACTCTCACAAATACAATAGTATTTACAAATCGCTGGTAATGTGCTTATTAAAGATGTGAGCAATGATTAAAAAAATTACATTTACGTAAATTTTGCAAAAACAAAAAAGTACCCCAAAATTAACTTAACGTTATATAAAAGGGTCCAATTAGCACTATCCGTTTGAAAAGTTGAAAGAAAAAAATTTGAGCCATTTTGAGAAAATTTTATATTTTTGTAATTTTTGAAAAAACAACAAATGAAAAGAGTAATATGATTTTTATGCCATCTCATAGAGTACATTTACCACTATCCCTACCAAAAGTTTACAGAAAATATTTGGAGCTGCTTTTGAGAAAATGTTGTTTTTGTATTTTTTAAAAATTGCACATATTGCACGCAATATTCCACGAAAACTACTATTTTTTTTAAAAAAAATGTACATGACCTTAATGAAAGAACTCATTATGGAGAACAAATTTTATTTGAAAGGAAAATCTCTATCTTTAATTTTGTGGTGTAAAGAGCCCGAATAAAACTCAAACCTTTGCAATTTTCGAAAATTCAGAGTTAACCGTGACATTAGAACCTGTGCCACCTTAATAAGTGTATTTTACTCCATTATTACAAGATATTTAAAGAAAAAAATGGAGCCGTTTATGAGAAAATTTTGAAAATGTCCGTGGGGCTTCATGTAAAGTACACCCAAATTTTGAAGAATGTTTTTCAAAATCGAAGCGCCTAGAGTGGAATTAAATCGACAGGGGAATATTCATTTTGAAAGAAATCGTACATATGGTTTAGGCGCTAGAGTTGTTCACAGACTGACGAACGGACAGACAGACGGACGGACGTGTTGCTTTCAATTGCTTTTTTCGGTATAAAGGACCCACAAAACTGGGATTATGGATACACCACGAGTTAGGGGATTTTTTTCTTAATTTAGCAACTGGTTTTATCCACCTTTTCGTTATCAGGGCCCGCAATTTTTTTTCTGCCGAAAATTCGCCGTTTTTTCGCGCAGCATTACATAACGTTCCTTATACTTCGTATATTACTCCGTATATACGTACGTATACGGCAAAGAAAAAAAAAATGAAAATGTTATTGAAGCTTCTTGTAAGGTATCTCCAAAAATCAAAACATTAGTTTCAAACTCACAGGGACTCTAGTTCCTGTAAATCGATCAGGGAATATCAATTTTGGAGAAAATCGTCAGAACGGATAAGAGACAGTCCATAAATTACGTAACTCTAAAGGGGTAGGGAAGGGATCTGAGGCAGCGTTACGCGGCTTTACATAGAGGTAGGGGGTATTAGTTAAATGTTACGTAACATTGATATTTATTTTTTTACCTTTTTGAACAGTTGCTATAATAATAATTTTTTAAGGCCTATGCTATAAAATTAAAAATATTAACTAATTAATATGTTTTAAAAAAACAAACTAAAGTAATTAGTTGTAAATTGTTACAACTTTTTTTTGAATCAGTAAGATTACGAAGAAAATATTCAAAACTGATATGAAGAGAATTCTTGTATCCATTTCAGTTGGCGCTGTAGACTCTTGCTCTTGCATCATCCCCGACGGCCTGTGCATAGCTGTTCAACCATTTCTCGCCCAAGTATTCTTCTTTCATTCACAACTTTGCCCCAATCCTATTGATAGCTGCAGACAGCATCGCCAAATAATTTCTATTTCAATTATCAATTAATTTTAATATTCAACACAAATTGTAAAATAAATACAAATTGTTTTTCCTGTGCTATAATTTATTTTCACACCTTGCATTCAAAAGGGTGGATTGTCGCAAGCGTTACGTAATTAATTATTGGGGTTCAAGCGCATGTTAGGGGAGCGTTACAAGGGGGAGAGGGGGATTAAAAATACCCCAAATTTGCGTTACGTAATTTATGGGCGACCCTTAGGAGCTAGCTAGCGAAGACCACAGACGGATGGCAGACGGAGAAACGAACAGAGGTTTTCCCGTCATCAATTTTTCGTTATCAAGGATCCACAAAATATTTGTTTCTGACTTCACAAAATGTTGATGCTTCTTTAAGATATGTAGAATCAATACGCATAAAATCTATTAAAAAATAAAATATTGTTTCAGTTCATCTATGCCACTTTCATGAGGATATCAACAAAATTAGGCTTTCGTAATTTTTTTTTACCTTCTGTAAGATTTCCGTCTTTATTCTTGCGTCTGGTAGTCGTGTTCAATTACGAATAGAACTTACTGGTCTTAGTGGATGTTTTGAAAACAAGTCAAGTGCAACCTCATATTTCCTAATGCGCATCAATCATCGAAAGGTATTATTTAAGCCCCTTACCTAATCGTAATTATACAAATATCCAACCTGTTGGGGTGGCAGATACTGAGTCACTCGTTGTAAATAATAATAATAATAATAATAATAATAATAATAATAATAATAATAATAATAATAAAACCTGTAACCACAGTGCGCGTGAAATTCGTGTCTGGTTTGCGTGTACTTCAAATATATTAATACATTATAGTCCAGTGATTTTTATAAAGTGAAATTCGCTGCATGATCTGTAGAAATGAATCACTTCCCTACAATGCAGCTCGTCATTGCACATTGAGTGTGTGCAAATCAGCCCGAAAACTTCTGTTACATTCATGGAGGATTTACACCCAAAATTCAAAGGAAAAAAAATTATGAAATTAGAAAACTTGCATAATCTTTATACTTTGGCTGTCGTGTTTGTGACAAACCATGCTCGCCAATGTTGTGTGACCTATACAACGAACCTTAGGTTGTGATTGTAAGGAAAACTCAAATCATTGTCATTCACTCCGCCAATGTTGTGAAGAATACAAACAAACCATTTTAATGTCTACATATTATTGCACAAATATGCATATTTCATTTTTATCATGTTCTTACTCCATATGAAACATAGTTATACATTTTTGAAGTAATATAACCGGAATGACAATATAGAAATTAGTATAGAATTTTATTTATTTCAAATACTAAATATGTTTATATCTTTTGAACCTTGAGTGATAGAACCTTTCCATAATGATTTTCGAAATCTATAATGATCTTTTCCTTTGAAATCATCTACTTTCATCCTAGAGGCATGAACATTTTTTGGTTCTCTAGTGTTATTTTACAAGTGTAATTAAATGTCAACAAATTAAGTTAGTGGGCCAGGAGACGCAAAGTTTTGAATGTGGTAGTTCGCGAGATCCAAAAGAGTGGCAACGATTTGATTAACACACTTTGTCGCGCTGCGGCATCAAGTTGCGGTACAGTTGATGTTTAGCAACGTTCCATCATTTCAGGTCACTTAGCACTATATCTAGTTGTCTATCTAGTTGTCTCTTTAACTTTTCTTTATTACAAATTGATTTAATGCCGTTTCAACCCATGATCTATCGGGCAGATGAAATGCTGTGAATTAGTACTTAGTATATCACCTGCTCTTGAATTTTACTTCACAAATTCAAAAGGCTTCTGTGGTTTAGTTTAGCACGATGCCAACGGAGGAAAATCCAAATTTTTAATCCATCAGTGTGAAATTTACGACACTGGGGACTTTTCTTATTTTTTGTAGCACAACTGTTGTGTTTCTCTGTGAAAGTGTTCGAATTTTATTTTCCGGAGATCTTTCTGGTTTCATTTTACTGTATGGCAATGCAGAGGAATTGACGTGAGTCAAATGGTACTCATTCGCTTTTATCTACATACGTACTACTGCGTTGGACATTACATCTACCTAGAAAATTTAAGAAACATTAACGTGTGAGACAATTCTTAGTAATTCAAACGAAATATCGACATTTTGAGTGATAATATACAGCTGTTGCAATCTACACAACACGCGATCACGTACCAAAATGAAAATAAAGGGAAGTAAAGTAACGATGGATACACTGGAGATACAATGAAAACAGAATTATAGAAAAAAGATTATAGAAAATTCTTTGATTGTACTATCTCCATGCTGCAACAATACACCCATAATATGTCTTAAAACTGAGTGGCTCAAATATTTACTTTCAATTTTCTCAAAATTCTTCTTCTTCTAGTGTCACATCCCTGGCAGTGTTGAAAAGACGAACGATTAAGATGTGAGACACATGATTACTTGCCATTGCCTCCAGCGTCACAATAATAAAGTGACAATAATAATGCCTTACACAGGATTCTAAGCCACAACCCTCCTGCACAATGGCCGTCTACACTATTTAGGTCAACTTTTGTCGCCTAAATCTGCTGTAAACATGTAAATGAAGCTATAGAGCACTTAGTTCACACAAATCTACAATGAATCACCCTATTAGTATCTAGCGAAAATTTCATTTAACTTTGCACTTACTGGAAAGGAAACGCCAACGTGAAAATAGAAAAGTCCAGACGTGAGACTTCCAGAATAATCGAATTTTCTATGTACGAATATCTCGAGCTCTTATTCAAGCATTTGAAATATTTTGCCTGTTAAAATTAAGTTAATATACACATTTCTGTTACTTTACCATACAATTTTAATTGCGTGAAATTAAAAACAAATTAATCTTGGTTTTTAATTTTAAATTATTTTGATCTTGGTTTTTAATTTTAAATTAAATGAATTTCTGATTTAACTGCAATGATAAATTCCTATCCTTAAAGTCGTATTTCAACCGAGAGAGTTTTTATTTCTTACTGCATTCTCTGAAACCTCGACAATAGGATAACAATAACTCGAATAGAATAAATTCTTGGACATCTCCAAAATTTTTCATTTCTTTCAATTTTCCCAGAACATTTGTTGTTCGTTATGTTCGAACACTATTAAACAAATTTTCGATTCACCACACCATAAAAATGCTCATACTTTGTCTTCTGCTAGTTCTCCTCACGAGGCTCTCTCTATTAGACTTTTTCATGCGTCAAATTTACACAAGACTGAACGGCAAGTTGCCTTCTAATATTGTTTTTCCTCTACAGTACCTTAATGACACTCTCTTCCTCTGCCTCTTTCCATGTCTCTTTCTCTCTCTTACATACACACTCATTACTGTCAATAATACTTAGTGCAACAATACACAAAACTCGACAAATCACACTGCATAATAATAAAGGATTTGCGTACCAGTGCTGTCATAATTCAAAGCGTCATTTGAGACTGGGCGCTACGTGAATATGATGGTCGTGGTATGATGGTCGTGGAATCATGGTCTTCGGCTCTCCGCAGTAATGCCGTTCTCTTAAATGCCTGTATTTAATTCAATTTTAGCTGGCATTAATTCTCAAAATTTTATACGATCAAAAAGAAGGAAGCCTAATTGGTATTTGGTTCATTGCAGGTATCACAACAACGCAATTACTAATATATTGGCGAAGTGTTGTTGACATTTGAACAAGAGTAAAAATTGCACGAAGGTGTCTTTATCAACATTTTAATTGAAAAGATAAGATGGATTTACTTACACATCATCTTCAATTCTTGCGTCCGGAAGTAGTCGAATTCAGACTCCTAGACGGCAGATAAGAGGCTGATGGGTACGCTACTGTAGGTAATCCTTGTGTTACGAAATGAAAATATAATTTTGTTCGAGTTGTGTGAACTCGTGAAAAGAGACCATTGAGGGATGTAGCGTCGTTTGTTGGGATTGGACGCGAGTTTGTTGAAAGGAAGACTGGAGGGAGTTCACTAATGAATGAACGCCTGAATGTAGGCCGCGAATATTAACGTGACATTCGGTTTTAAAATTCAAATAGTAGCGACTTCAACGTATTGGGAGCTCGTCAAAACCTTGTAGGAAGGTACTCCAGCAAATATTAATCGGCAGGTCTCAGGTAAGGAACAAGATATCCGCTGAAAAGGAGAAGGTATCATTTGCCGATTAATTCTGGTTACATGAATTCACGAATAATGTATTTACTTGGTGTTTGAACTTAGTATTCCTATTTAAAATACCTCAAGAGAGGCCAACGGACTGCGATATTGGTAACTGGCAATTCAGCTGTAGTTGAATTTATGGGCGTCACCAATGATCGCAGGTATGTACGAGTTACGCTGTTGCGGTAACATGAGTTCAGTAAATTTGTAACACCTTGAAACAGCGTACAGACCATCCCCCAATGCCGAGAGGAGAATTGCGGTAAACAACTTCCCAAACACATCGAATGGCTACAGTTTTTCTGGGCCTCTGTTTCCAGTTTCACTGTTCAGGTCAGCTCTAGATGTCCGAAAGGATAAGAGCGGCTACTCAACAAGGAAGAGTGGCCGCAGTGCACTTTACTGCTTCCCACCCCACACTCTAGCCGACGTTTTAAGATTGAACATTTGAATTTTGGGGGAGGAAAGGAGGGCCGGAAGGGGGGGCACAATCCAATCAAATTTTTGTTATACTTTTACGCAATTTATTCAAAACAATTATCACATATTGATCCATATCACATTTCAAAGGAATATTCCGAAAATGAAATCACAGTTTGCAGAATTTCAATCAGTTTAAGTTTCAAGCTAACAACTGAAAAGCCATCTTTTTGATACATTTAATGCTCATCGTTTAAGACAACATGTGCATTAAACTGATTGGCGACATGTTGAAGGAATACTTATATATTATTATTTTATACTTACTTTATAACTTTCTCAATTCTACGTTACAATAACCGGCATTTTAAATTTTTTAATTTTAAACTTTAATTTTAGATTTAAACGTTCGTTTGGTTCGCTTTCACCCTGATATTCCTGATTCGAAAATGTGGCATTGATCAAATTAGATTTTCAGATAATCTGTGCAGCGATTTATGAATTTTAATATTCATTGACTTAAAGGAATTTTTGAAGAAGACTAGAAATCACTCAAGACGAATCGTCATATTGTAACCATTGTATGTTATTTGTAATCAATGATTGTTTTTTCGTAAGATTAAAGTTCGAAGCATTTTCAATAAATATTAATTATTGCTTTTCTTTTTTGGTCGCTGTGAAAAAAGATTAATAAGAATGTACCAAATTTGAATGCATACGTTAACCAACATACCAATAGCAAATTTAAAAAAAAACATTATTATAAAAATATATTCAGAAAGTGGTACACCTATCCAAACTGAAAGTGGTTCATCCCTGAAATACCTTTTCTCCACTCCTGGTGGGAGCGGACTACAGTGCTGGCTAGCTCCTTGGCCGATTGATTGATTTATTTATTGATAAGTGTGATTCCGGACGCAACAACTCCTAAGGTCATTAGCCCCGCATGTGTAGTGCACGATTTAACCGCGAGAGATGGCGGCGACCCTTCCCCGCTGGATGACGAGACCCAGGCGCTGCCCTACTCATCGACTTAGTGTTTTGCCCCAACCAGGTATCACTCATCGACGGGGCACTACTTCAGCCGGGACAAGCCTCTAAGCTGCCAACAGGTCTCCCGACAATATTGGGGTAGTGTAGTGCATGGAAGTGTGTATAAGGGAAAAAGGATATTCCAAGGAAGAGGAAGGAAATGATGGCGCGCGGTCCATGCCCTGTTTGTTAGGGTACTGCTCCGGCATTCCCCTGGTGGCCGTGTGGACGAGAGCTGTCGTGCACTGTGCTCGGAGGCGGCGCGGAGGCACGGTGGGCGCGCTGGCCTCCGCCTTCTTCTCCTCCTCCTCCTCCTACGCCTCCGCCGCCGCCGCCGCCGCCGCCGCCAGCCGCCAGTCGCCGCCCGCCGCCGCGCCGCTCCGCACGGCACCGCAGCAGGTAGCTCCGTGCCGCGCCGCGCCGCTCCTCGCGTCGCTCCGCGTTGCAGTGCCGCGAGTGCTCTCTCATGTGCTTCGACCGGAGCCGACACCGGGCAGCCTCTGCATGGGAACACGGAGCAGAATAAAGGTACCGTTGCGCCGTTCTGTCACATCAACTCCACGGCTGTATAGTTTTAGTTGACGGACTTTCTGACTGCGTTGCATTGCTCCTCGACATTCACATGCCGCATCTTCATTCTCACGTTTTTCAAGCGTTGCCCCCAAAATCATGTCAACTATATTTTTCTCGCGACAAACGGGGGAATGAAGACATTTTAATACACACAACTGGAAAATCACGAAACGAGAAAAGGTTTTAATGTGTGAATTGTCAACAACAAGTGATCTGTAAGACGATACAGACAAGACGAAATAACAAACATAAATCATGCGTTTTAGGTATGTTTATTTCTGTAGTGTCCACATATAAGCCTCTTACACAAACTTGCAGGCGTACTTCGAAGAACTCTCACGAAGAATCCACACACGCCACACACTGCCAGTGGTGAACGAGAAGGCGCCAAACTACCTCCGATGCACCACGAGAGAATCGTCTGATCTCACGTCTCGGTCCTGTGTCCACATCTTCACGTGTTCGGAAGGGTAGCCGACGAAGTAGCTGTTCAAATACCAGATTAAATCATTCGCATTGAGGATGTTATGGGTAAACTTTCGCGTACATGTACGTCACTTTCATATTGTTATTGGCGGAGGAAAAATATATGTAATGAACAATAGATGTTTCGTCATTTAGCTTCAATCTTTATCCAGAAACAGATCTGTATGTTAATCAAAATTAATGCACTAAACGTTTGCTAATATCGCGGCCATTCAATTTTATTAATTTCTTGCTTGAATGACATGATCATGAAAATAAAATATTTCCCAGACTTTTGAGGCAGAGTTCGTATTTCAGTAAAACGGAGCGGGTGCTTCATTGCTTTTTTATGGATTAATTTTCCCACAATGTAGCCATTTCGTAGCAAAGTACATACGTTCGTAGTTCAGATCGCAACCGCCCCTTTCTAACATCGCCATGACTTTTTGCGGCCATCCACAATGCGAAATGACAGGCCGAGAAGCTGAGATTGTTCCCTTTGAAAGAATTTGATTTTACATGTTGGAAAAGTAGCTGTTCATTTCTCCTTCTTCAATTATGATTTACGCATTTTGAAACGTTTCAGTCAAGGAATCCAAATCAAGAAAATTGACAAGAACACATGGTGAGCATACGTAGGACGCATTCAGATTGTGTTGCTGATTGACTGGTTGATTGTTAGTGATTGGGGGCTCTTTAGCTACGGAAATAATTAGCCCCGTAAGTGCAGTGCATGCTTTTTCATCTGGAAGTGGCGGTGATCTTCCCTTGCTGGATGGCGAGATCCGGCGCCGACCTACCGTCGACGAGCGGTTTTCCCCAACCAGGTATCTCCCGCCAGCGGGGTGCCGCCCTAGCCGCGACAAGCTCTAAGCCACCGACCGCTCTCCCGGCATGAGTGGTAGTGTACTGCATGTTAGTAGAAGTGTGTGTGTGTGTGTGTCTGTGGTGTGTGTGTGTGTGTGTCTGTGGTGTGTGTGTGAGTGTGTGTGTAAGGGGTGTGGATAGGACAAGGAAGAAAATGGAAAGATAGCGCACGGTCCGTGGTCCGTTTGGTAGTGTGGCGTCGTCTCAATTATACTATTTTGAATCTTCATTTAACAATAACACACATGATTGTAACTTTGAGAAAAGGACCTTTAGACATACATAAATATAACCTTGAGCAAAACAACAAAAAATCACAATAAGACATTGACACTTCCTAATCTTGAGAAAAGAAACACAAATATACATAAACATAAATAACCTTTCACACAATAAGAATAAATAATACATATATACAAGTACATGCATGTTATACAATGCAACCGTGGCAAGGACCCATACAGTGTGTCCTTCCGCATCATTGTGATCAGATCAGACGTTTTAAAACATTCGACTCAATGCGTCGACATTCACATGTTCTTTCCCTTTTTTATGGATAATTTCAATGTTGTGGTACTGAATCATTAGTGACCACCTCATTAATCTAGGGTTTTTTCCCGAACAATTACGTAACCATACTAAGGGATTATGATCAGTCTCAATCTTGATCTTCACTTGCCCATCTAAATAGTATTTTAATTTTTGCAAGCCCCAAATTAAAGAAGTACATTCTTTTTCCACGGTACTAAATAGAATCTCCGAGTCAGATAGCTTCCTACTGAGATATACTATCGGATGTTCCTTCCCTTCCTCATCAATTTGAGCCAGGATTACTCCTATCCCCCGATCTGATGCATCACATTGCATAATAAAGGGTTTGCTGAAGTCTGGAGCGTGTAGTACCGACTCACTACATAGGGCGTCCTTTAGGGCTTTGAATGCGTCGCCACATTCCTGCGACCAATTTACCTTTCCTTGGCGTTCCCTCCCACGCAGTAAATCTGTTAATGGTACTGCTTTTTCTGCAAATCCAGGAATAAATCGTCTGTAGTAGCCTGCGAGTCCTAGAAAAGCTCTGACTTGTTTCTTTGTTTTAGGGACCGGATACTCCTGAATCGCTAGAACCTTTGCTTGGACTGGCCTCATAACGCCGCCGCCCACAACGTACCCTAAATACTGAACATAATTTCTGGCAAATTTACATTTACTGGGTTGAACATGTAATTTCGCTTTTTTTATAATTTGGAATACTTCTTCCAAATGACGGATGTGATCTTTCCAGTTATCACTAAAGATGGCAATGCCATCCATGTATGGTACGGCAAATTTACTGCACGAATCCAACAAGGATGCCATCACTCGACTGCATTGATACGGTGCGTTTTTGAGACCAAAAGGAAGACGCAATGGTCGATAGGTCCCGAATTTAGTTACAAACGCGGCATATCGCTGTGCTCTCGGCGTGAGGGCAATTTGCCAATAGCACTTTGCCAAATCCAGGGTGCTAATTATTTTGGCCGCTGCCACAGTCTCTATGCGCTCCTCCATGTTTGGTAAGGGATAATATTCCGTTTTGATACATTGATTCAGTCGTCTGTAATCAATACACGCGCGTGGCTTTTTCCCATTCGTTTCAACCAAGATCATTGGCGATGTGTAGTCCGAATCACCTACTTCTATAATTTTGTCCCGCAACATCTTAGTGATTTCGTCTTTTAGAATCTCGGACTGTCTAGGCGACATACGATAGGGCGCACTTCTGACAGGTTTGGATTCGTCTATGAGTTCGATATCCATTGTTACCATGTCAGTCAGGCCAGGCTTGTGCGAGAAAATCTCTCTATATTTAAAAACAATCTCTTCCAGCCTTTTCTGAAACTCAGGTTCCACCTGTGTTCCTTCAAACATCGCTTCGATCTCAAAATCACTGTTTTCTAGATTCACGGCATATTTATCTAATTCGTCGTCATCTGGTTCGAATTCTGGTGCCCCTGTGGCCACGTAACTAATGTACTCCGTTCTTTGGTGGTACCGCTTTAGCATGTTTACGTGGTATACACGACCCTCTTTTTTCCCAGGTAGTAAAATTACATAATTAGTTTCTGATATCTTGTCAAGTACTTCGCCGGGCCCGACCCACTGCACAGAAAGTTTCTGGGTTTTATTCGGCGCTAGCACTAGCACTTGATCTCCTACAGCGAAAGTGCGGTGCACTGCCTTGCGGTCGTACCACACCTTCCTCTTTTCTTGCTCCTTAACTAATTTTTGATGAGCAAGCTCGCGCGATCTTTTTAGACGGTTTACTAATTTAAACACGTATTCGACCACGGAGTCCGGTTCCTCCTCAGTCCCCGCAATGCGCTCATACATTAACGTGATTGGGGTACGTAGGTTTCTGCCATACACAAGCTCAGCGGGAGTGAATCCTAAGCTTTCGTGCACCGTAGTCCGTAAAGCAAATAAGATTGCTGGAAGCTGTTTTTCCCATTCCGTACCTGCTTCGAGACTCATAACCTTAATGAGTCTGTTCATAGTTCGATGTACGCGCTCGATTGCATTGGATTGTGGGTGGTACGGCGAACTTCTTACTAGCCGAATCCCGAATTTCTCTGCGAATTCCGCAGTCAATATGCTAGTAAAGCAAGTGCCTTGATCCGTCTGCATTTCTTTAGGGAATCCAATTCTACTAAATAAGTTCAGTAGCGCGTCAATAACCGTAGTAGATTTTAAATCTGTTATAGGGATTGCCTCTGGAAATCGACTAGCTACACAGATAGCTGTCAGGATGAATTTATGTCCCGTTTCCGATTCCGGAAATGGTCCACAGGCGTCTACGTTAATTTTCCCAAAGATTTCTGAGACAGGTGGTACTAAGGTAAGGTGGCCACGCACCTTCTCTCCCGACCTTCCCACTTTCTGGCAACTGTCGCACGTTCGAATAAATGTTTCCATTTCCTGGAAACAATTCGGCCAATAAAAATATTTAGCCATACTGTCTTTGCTTTTAGTTGTCCCTAAGTGCGCATTGGCAGTTTCATGACACAACTTAAGAATGGTACCTCGATATATTTCCGGCACAACAATCATGTCGAATTTTTCTCCGCGTTTACTATGTCGCGATCGAAATAACAATTTATTTTTAATGAATTACGCGTCTTTTCCCTTCTCTGGAACTCTATTCGCGTACGCCTCATAGATTTCCTTCAGTTTACTGTCCCTTTGTTGCTCCGCAGCAAACGTCTCTCTGTCTACACGGATTAAATCGATTACCTGAGGTTCTAGTTCGGTGTGATCGTCTTCTACACCGTATTCTGACTCTAACCCTTCGGTTTCGTCCGTCTCGTCCGGGAGAGTCTCCTCCGGTAGCTCACCTGACGGCGATTCGGGTGCTACTTCCTCCCGAGCCTCGGCCCTGGCCGCGCCTGCGCGTGTTACAACCGCTCCAACCAATTGCGGCTCTACGTAACCCTTGCGTATTTCATCGAGTAGGAGAGCAGTTCTGTTACTCAAAAGTAGTAACCGATATCACATTCTTTTCTGACTACCGCTGCCTTAGTAACTACGCTTCCAAACGGCCCTTGCACCTTTACCTGCGCGACTGGCAAGTTCCGTGGCTCAGAGTCTAATGGCTGAAATATCCAAACAGACTCGCCCGTCATGTGCTCATCTTTTACCAGACGTTCATTAACAATATCGAAACTAGCGCCAGTGTCGCGTAATATCTCTGCTTCTAACCCATTTATTAATCCAGAAACGGTGTGCTTACGAAATAATTCACGCGCCTCTGGGTCGGCGACGAGCGCAACCTTCTCCCCGCTTCGTGTACCTGGACAGTCTCGCTTCAGGTGTTGAGTCGAGCCACAAGCGAAACATTTTCGTTTGCTCTGCTGATCGAAATCGATCCTGACTTCACCTTTCTTTTCATACGGCTTTACACTATGCTTCTCCGAACTCGCTGCAATTTCTGCCACGGGTTCTACCTTCTTGCTAGACCTTGGAAACAAGCTCTTCCATCCTGCCCTGTTGTTTTCATAATTGTCTAATTTCTTCGCGAACTCTAACGCGACTGTAAATGTGCCCCACTCGTCTATAAAATGTTCCCTGATCTCTGACGGAACTCGCCGCTTCATTTGATCAGTAACTATTAGATCGAGAAGAGCTTCAAAGGTAGATATTTGCAATCCCGCCACCCACTGTTTACAATAATTGTGCAGCTCTCTCGCGTACACGTTCCAAGTGGTACCGGCCTGCTTCATATGTTTAGTAAATAATTGCCTAAATTTTTCCGCGTTGAATTTATACATCTCCAATAATTTTGCCTTCATCTCGGCATATTCGGTCGCATTTCCCCGCCCTTCAATCATAAGCCATGAGTTGACTTGGTTCGGCAACAACCCCATAAGATTGATTACCCAATCTTCTTCCGGTACGCCCAATTGATTTGCTTGTGCTTCAAATACGCTTAAATAAGCCGTGATGTCATCTTTTTCGCCTCTAAATTTATCCATTACGTGATATAATTTAATGTGCGCTTTAGAATTCGCCTCTGTACCTGCTTCCGAACTAGTCGTCGTCTGCCTCGTTAGCCTTAACTTCTCCAGCTCAAATGCTCGTTCCCGTTCTTCTCGTTCCCTTTCTCTTTCCCGTTCCCGTTCTTCTCGTTCCCTTTGTTCCCGTTCTCTTTCCCTTTCTTTTTCCCTCTCGATACTATCTTGGCAATTATTCGCTAATCCTTTAACAAATTCTTCATCGTAATGAGGGCTATCTAGAATTATCTGTTTGAGACTGACCACTGTATTCTCAGTACTTACAGACTCTCCTAATTCTTTCGCGACCTGCACAAGGCAGTCTTTCCGG